>JARGCU010000091.1:0-41921 GCA_029227775.1 Morpho helenor
CTACGGCGGCCGCACCAGCGACTTCATCGAGTCCCGTGAGTTTGAAAAACCGCTGAACGTTTACGGCTACTCCAAATTCCTGTTCGACGAATACGTACGTCGCATCATGCCAGAAGTGGATTCCCCAATCGTCGGTTTCCGTTACTTCAACGTCTATGGCCCACGTGAAGGGCACAAAGGCAGCATGGCGAGCGTGGCGTTCCACCTGAACACCCAGTTGAACAATGGCGAAAGCCCGAAACTGTTCGAAGGCAGCGACGGCTTCAAACGTGACTTCGTCTACGTTGGCGACGTTGCCGCAGTGAACCTGTGGTTCTGGGAAAACGGCAAATCCGGCATCTTTAACCTGGGTACCGGCCGCGCAGAATCCTTCCAGGCCGTTGCAGATGCCACCCTGGCGTACCACAAAAAAGGCAGCATCGAATACATTCCGTTCCCGGACAAACTGAAAGGCCGCTATCAGGCGTTCACACAGGCCGATCTGACCAATCTGCGCGCAGCAGGCTACGATAAGCCGTTTAAGACCGTCGCCGAAGGCGTAACGGAATATATGGCCTGGCTGAACCGCGACGCGTAAGGAAGTTAGCATGAAAATACTGGTGATCGGCCCGTCATGGGTGGGCGACATGATGATGTCGCAAAGTCTCTATCGCACGCTCAAGGCGCGCTATCCCCAGGCGATAATCGACGTGATGGCACCCGCATGGTGCCGTCCGCTGTTATCGCGGATGCCGGAAGTCAATGACGCGATCGCGATGCCGCTTGGGCATGGCGCGCTGGAAATTGGCGAACGGCGCAAGCTCGGTCATAGCCTGCGTGAAAAGCGCTATGACCGCGCGTACGTCCTGCCTAACTCGTTTAAATCGGCGCTGGTGCCGTTCTTTGCAGGTATTCCGCTGCGAACCGGCTGGCGTGGAGAAATGCGCTACGGCCTGCTGAATGACGCGCGCGTGCTGGACAAAGACGCCTGGCCGTTGATGGTCGAGCGCTACGTCGCGCTGGCTTATGACAAAGGCGTGATGCGCTGCGCCAAAGATCTGCCGCAGCCGCTGCTATGGCCGCAGCTGCAGGTTAACGAAGGGGAGAAATCCCTGACCTGCAACGCGTTTTCACTTTCCAGCGAGCGCCCGATGATCGGCTTTTGTCCCGGCGCTGAGTTTGGCCCGGCGAAACGTTGGCCGCATTATCACTACGCGACGCTGGCAAAACAGCTCATTGATGAGGGTAACCAGATTGTCCTCTTCGGCTCGGCGAAAGATAACGACGCCGGCAATGAGATCATCGCTTCACTGAGCGACGAACAAAAAGGCTGGTGCCGCAATCTGGCCGGGGAAACCCAGCTGGAACAGGCCGTCATTCTGATTGCCGCCTGCAAGGCCATCGTCACCAATGATTCCGGCCTTATGCACGTTGCCGCCGCGCTTAACCGCCCGCTGGTCGCGCTCTATGGGCCAAGCAGCCCTGACTTTACGCCGCCGCTTTCCAATAAGGCGCGCGTGATTCGCCTTATCACCGGCTATCACAAAGTGCGTAAAGGCGACTCCGCCCAAGGCTATCACCAGAGCCTGATTGATATTACCCCAGCCCGCGTGCTGGAAGAGCTCAATGCTCTGATGTCGAGCGAGGAAGCCTGACGCATGCGGGTTCTGATCGTCAAAACATCTTCCATGGGTGACGTGCTGCACACGCTGCCCGCGCTCACCGATGCTATGCGCGCCATTCCAGGCATCCGTTTCGATTGGGTTGTCGAGGAGGGCTTCGCGCAGATTCCCTCCTGGCATGAAGCCGTCGATCGCGTAATACCTGTGGCGATTCGCCGCTGGCGTAAAGCGTGGTTCTCTGCACCGATAAAAGCCGAGCGGAAAGCCTTTAAAGAAGCGGTTCAGGCCGTTGCCTACGATGCCGTCATTGACGCTCAAGGGCTGGTTAAAAGCGCTGCGCTGGTCACTCGCCTCGCCCATGGCGTCAAAAATGGCATGGACTGGAGCACCGCGCGTGAGCCGCTGGCGAGTCTGTTCTATAACCGTAAGCACCATATCGCTAAAGCGCAGCATGCCGTGGAACGCACGCGCGAGCTGTTTGCCAAAAGTCTGGGGTATGTCAAACCAGAAGCTCAGGGTGATTACGCCATTGCGCAACACTTTGTAAAACAGCAGACGTCTGAATCACAGCCCTACGCCGTATTTTTGCATGCGACAACGCGCGATGATAAGCATTGGACAGAAGCTCACTGGCGGGATCTTATTGCGCTGATACCGAAGACAGGGATTCGTATTAAGCTGCCCTGGGGGGCACCGCATGAAGAGGAAAGAGCAAGAAGAATTGCGGAAGGGTTTGATAATGTCGATGTGCTGCCGCGGATGAGCCTTGAGGAAATTGCGCGCATCCTAGCCGGCGCAGAATTTGTGGTGTCGGTTGATACTGGTCTTAGCCATCTGACCGCCGCGCTCGATCGCCCAAACGTGACGCTCTATGGTCCCACCGACCCTGGCCTCATCGGCGGTTACGGCAAGAACCAGTTAACGTGCATTGCTCCGGAAGGTAAACTGCGGTTACTCACCGCTCAGCAAGTACTAAAACACCTACCTTCCGATGCATAAACCTTCGGCTCTGCACGCTTAACAGAACATGCAGAGCGTCGGTGAACTTACTGCAGGAAGGGTTTTACATGCACCATGATCTCTTCACAACTCACCTTCTCAAGCGCTGAACGGTACTTAATTTCATCCAGTGTTGTATAGGCTTTGTAAACCACCTTGTGCAATTGAGGGTCCTGATAGGGACCATAGAGATAAGGTGAAGTGATCACATACATACTCACCGTCGGTACTCGCATTGCCACAGCAAGGTGCATAGGGCCCGTATCTGATGTTACCAGCAGGTCCATATTCTTCACTTCCTGAATCAGCCCCTTGAGCGTCGTTTTACCGATAAGCGGTTTTACACGATCATGAAAGCGGCTATCCAGTTTTTGCAAAAATTCATCCTGCAGAGGCACTTCATTCGGCGCACCAATCAGGACGACACGCACGTCATCATGGGCAAACAGTTGGTTTGCGAAAGTGACAAATCGCTCAACAGGCCAGCATTTCTTAAAGGATGACGCTCCCATTTGAAAACCAATCCAGCGCAGCTGCGAATCTGCCTCACTCACCGTACGTTCGACAGGGAATGGCAGGTGCATGCTGTTATCTGGTTTTTCATTCAGCAAAGGCATGATGAGCTCCAGCTTTCGCTGAATAGTATGCCCAACAAATTTGCTGATTCTGTTGGTCGCCCATTTGCTGACGAGCGGGATGTCCTGTTTATCGTTATCAACAAAGACATACTTCGTGCCAGCCATAATGGCGCTGAGGAAATCGTAAGGTGTATGGGAGTGAAGAATCACCGTCAGATCAGGCGTTCCACGCTTTTTGATCTCTTTAACTAACGCCGGGAGGGTTGTGAGCTTATTGTCCCACGAAATAAGATCGTCCCAGTCTCTCCCCCCCTTGAGGAAGTCATACATCTTTTTGTGGCATATCAAAGTGATTGCCGCAGAAGGATATGTCTGGCGAAGCGCATGAATTGCTGGAGAGTTCATCATGAAATCACCCAGCGCCGTTGAAGAATAAATCAGGATATTCTTCAGCTGACTTTTATCCTGATTTTCAAATTCTTGCTGACTAAAAGAAAAATCTTTCTTACGGGTATGTATCATTAAAAAAAGATTAACCAGTAATAGCTGAATTCTTTTTCTCAATGCTCTAATCATTAAATAAAACCTATTTAACCTATCGCCAGACAGACATCAATATAGCAACTTACCTATATCAATAAGTAAGCTTATGCTTCATCCGTTACCGTATTTTTTCGCACCTGCTCCTGCAGGCTGACAAACCGCGTGAATACATCATCGACGCTAATGTTGCGAGCATCGTAATCTTTTCCTTGCAGCATCTCGTACGGCACTCCCCATGGGGTCCATAGCCATGCGGCTTTGTTGCCGAATAGCGCAACTACCGGTTTATGTACCCCAGCAGCAATATGCAAAGCACCGCCGTCGCTGGTCACAATCTGATCGCATAGCGACATACCGGCCATCAGTTCACGTACGGTGTTGGTTCTTACTGGAATAATCGGCAGATCGGCACACTGCTCGGTGATAAAGTCAGCCTTCTCGTCATCACCGGGATGTAATTTATTATCTGACTTTCCTGGAGACCAGAATAACAGGATATGACATGCCTGCTCGGCAGCAAGTTTATGCGCAAGCGCAACAAACTTTTCTTTTTGCCATTGTTGTTCTTCTCTTCGCGAGCTTATCTGCAACCCATAAACAGGCAGGTCATCCTGAGGAAAATCTATCTTTGCTTTTATGTCAGTCAGTTCTTTCGGCGTGACATACAGCTCCAGCGGGCCAGGTTTAGAAGTACAGCCTAGCGGTCCCGTTAATCTGTCCAGTAAATTGACCAGATGAAGCTGCTCCTGAGTTTCAGGAATAGCATCGGTGATAATATCAGGGCAGTCATTGCCAATCGCGATAATTCTTTTTGCGCCCGCTAATTTTGCCCACTGTAAAGGACGTTTATCCCAATGTTCTTTCGCAATAATCGCAACATCATATTTAGCACGGCGCAGATCAATAATCGTCTTCAGTCGCTGAAACAACACCTTAAGGCTAGATGTACCTTTAGAGCGATGATGTAGCTTACTGTATAAGAAAACTTTACCGACATGAGGGTTATTTTCGATGATCGATTGGTTGTAGGTGTTAACTAACAAATCAACCTTACAATTCATGTCTTTTGCAATAGTGGAGATCAGCGGCGTTGTCAGTATCAAGTCGCCAATATTATCTCTACGAATAATTAAAACTTTCATTTTTTCGCCTGTGATATTTTATTACTCGTAAAGATCAGGCCTAGCATTAAACCGGATAACGCAAGGTTTTGCTCAAGGAAGTGATCGCGCATCATGTTATCCACACCGCTACGGAACAAGAAGCTCACGGTGAAGAGAGATAAGTACAAACCTGGAATAATTAAATCACGCGAGAATGCACGCCAACCAATAAGGATCATCAGCAAGACGAATGCTAGCCAGTTGATAAGCCCAAGGACACCGTTCTGAAGCGTGACATCAATCAGCCCGTAGTGGCTGTTAGACTGTTGAATAATAGGGTCGTGATATTTTTCCTGCAGCAACACTAAGAATGCGTCTTTTCGCGGACCGGCGCCAAACGGGTGTTCCGCAATTAAATCAGTCCCCTGGCGGAAGAACGATGCTCGGCAGCTATTAGAGTCATCCATTATACGGCCAGTGCTGTCCTGCATTAACGGACCATCAAAACCGTTATAGCAACGGCTGTGCATACCCAGATCCCAGCCAGCGACCATATCCATACTCAGGCTTTTCCAGCGAGCATCCTGATGCCAGGAAGTGTAACCCACAATACCTACAACCATCGCTACCACTAGCGCGGCCAGACTAAGCTTCGGCAAGTTCTTACGGCTAATCGCCTTCAAGGCAATAAAAACGCAGATAGAAATCGTGCTACCAATCAGGCCGATGGTGCCCCAACGAGTCTTCGCTAACGCAGAACAGATAAAGCACAGCAGAATAAAGGCTGCCATCAGTTTGTTGCTGAAGAGCAGATATTTGCGGCCCAGGAACAACCGGCAGGCAATTTCTGCCAGCAAAATGCCCGTTACCATGTTGATCTGGAAGCTCATCTCGGTACGAGTTGGCACGATTCCACGTATGACCCCAGAGTATCGTGCCTGTCTTGATGTAAAAATAGATATTCTGCAGCAGGTGAATAAATAGAACCCCTAACGAACACAGAACAACTAAAGACATCACTTTATTGGTGGTTATATTTTTAAAGTGATATTTACAGATTGGGTACAAAAAAAGCCCAACAAAGAACAATAGCCCCGCTCGTAGGTATTGTCCCTGCCAACTACGGATCATCTCTTTCACATCAACCGCAACAAATAGACCATTGAGCAATGTGAATACGAGGAAAAGAAGAATTAAACCGATAGCATATTTTGCCAATCGACTAAGCTCAATATGCATATACTTTTTACGCACGCAAAAATATAGCGTTAGCGCAGTGCCTAAGTATATGAAAAGATTCCTATTAGTTGGCAGAATTGAATTCTGGATAGGCCAGACAAAACATAAAACACAAAAAGAAAATAACAACAAATAAGCTGCAATACCTTTAGATGGAGATTGCATTTGTGTGTTTGAATTCATATAAACCCTATTGGAACAAAATCCAGCACATATTTATAAATTAAAAATGCAAGAAGAGAAGTAGTGTTGTTTCGTTCCATGAAATACAAAATCCATTTACAAATCATTCTTTATAGCTAAAATTACAGTGATTTACGAATTGTCCTTTCGCGAATAAGTTTGGCTTTTCCTTCAACCTGCTCAATAAACGTATTTTCGTTCTTAATAATATCTTTCAGGCTACCATTGAAATATATCTTTAAAAAACGATAGTAGTCACGGGTTGTTAGGCCGATATTATCGGAGGAAAAATAAAGCCCGGTAAGATCTTTGTTACGCCAACGCAAAGGTACTTTATTTCTGATTTGCGCTCGATGCAGATCGATCACCGAAATTTTCAGATCATTGCCATTTTTCTCATCAAATGGGAGATGAAGTAAGAAATGACAAATATAGCAATCGCGGTGGTTAACGCCGCCAAGATGCATCGCCCGAACCATATTGGCTACACGTTGAATCAGCATTCTTTTTACGCGCGGCTGCGGAGGTTCAACACGCCACTTTGCACAATAATCTTCCAGGCTAATGGTCGGCGTTAAATCTTCGGTAATGATAAAGGAGGTTTTCTTAACAGGATTCCAGCCTGTTTCGCCAAATGCAACGCCATGCATCGTATCAACGCCCAAAGAAGCTAAACGGTGTATAGCATTCCACTCACGGTCAGCCCCGAGTACCGGCATACGCAGTGAAAGCAGATTCTTAATAACTTCTTTATAAGTAGTACCTCGGTGCCACTTCAAAAAATAGCTCTTATCAGCGACGCTAAAACGAAGTGTGCGACGGGTTTCTAGCTCCCGAAAGACCTCACCCTGAAGCTTTCTAACCTCGATGAATGGGTCTTTTCCCTTCCACAAAGTGGCAAAGGGTTCATGTAACTCAACCATGCAATTCACCTGTAATAATATCCGCAACATGTTCTGGCAGACTATAGAGATCCTGCGTATCCGCATAATGCCGCGCTTTTTGCGCCCACTCTTCACGCAGTGAGCTATCCGTCAGGACTTTCTGCAACGCACCATCAAGCGCATTTTGCTCAAAAGGTTCACTAAACACGGCACCGCATCCTGCCGCCGCAACATGAGGCGCATATCCGCAAACCTCTGTTACGAGTACAGGCAAACCTGCCGCGATAGCTTCAACCAGTACAATTCCCGCGGCTTCCTGCTTCGCCGGATGTAATAACACATCCGCGGCCGCCATCAGATGAGCAACATCATCACGCCCCGCAAAGAAATGGACATTTTCTTTCACACCCAATTTTTCTGCCTGCGAAGCGAAGGTGCGCGGTTTATCCTGGCCGACAACAAAGAGCTGGGTTTGGCGACGAATAGCCTCAGGCAGTACAGCGACAGCAGCAATTGAGCGGCTGACCCCTTTACGTGAGAAGTCAGAACCCACCCTGCAGCAATAAAAACTGCTGCGGGGTGATACCGTTGGCTTCACGGTAGCGTTCACGACTGCCAGGCGGCTGATTGCTGTATTTTCTGTCGGGGTAGATACCGGGAGGAAGGAGCTGAAAGCGATCGTCTTCCGTATGGTAAAACTTTTTAAAATCAACAATTTGCTTTGTTGTCAGCATCAGCAGCTTTGTCTTTACGCCAGGTTTAAACACCGCTTGCTCAAAGGCCGCATAGTGACGGTATCGTGCAGTTAAGCGATACAAAAATCCCTTTTCTTTCGAGACTTTAGCCGCATAACACACGTCGGCGGCGTAGTAGTAATCCAACCCCGGCATTTTGTTAAAGCCCAGCACGCGGTCTGCCGGATGTTGAGTTAAATGCTGTTGAACCCACGTTTGATACTGCTTATCTCGCCCATGGTTAGAATGCGCCGTCACCGGAACATCAACGCACTCAAACTCCGCCGGGCGTTCCCCTTGCCAGGCTCGCGTATAGACCCGGACATGATGTCCGCGCGCAGCAATTGTCTTAGCGATGCGCATAAAGTCGCGCTGTAATCCCCCATAGGGGAAATATTTGTACAGGCAGAGAGCAACAATCATTGTGCATTCACCTTGGCTTCTGGCGCTGCGCCATTGAGCACTTGTCTGGCCGCGTTAATAACATCCACCGCAGGGATCACTGACGGATATTTATAGCTGCGGTCCAGTCGCTCTCTTGGCGGTACTGGTTGATAGTGGCCGGCCCATAGCAGCGTGACATTTTCCGCCCATGGTCGCCACGCGATATGATCCGTTGCGCCAAATAGACAAATGATAGGGGTCTTCACCGCGGCTGAAATATGCATTGGAGCGGAATCAACGCCGATAAACAATGCCGCATGGTCAATGAGAGCCGCCAGTTCAGGAAACGTCGTTTTACCCGCCAGTGCGGTGACGGGAGGTAATTTGCATCCTTCCGCAATATCACGGATGCACTCCTGGTCATCCTTCCCTGGTCCAGAGGTCAGCACAACCGGATAACCCTGTTCCTGTAAGGCATCGATAACCTCGCGAAATTTCTCGTTATCCCAGCATTTAAAAATCTGACGTGCGGTTGGCTGAATAACGACATAGCGCTCACCCACGTTGAGCTGTTCTAGCTGTTCATGGATGTTTTGCCAATGGGCAGGAGCATAGTTCATAGACAGTTCGCGATTGAGCGTGCTCAGCCCAAGCGGATTCAAAACCGACAGGTTACGTTCAACTATATGATCGCCAGTAATCGGCACAAGGTGCGTAAAGCTCTTCTGCCAGAAAGGTTTCTGGCGGTGCGGGAAATCAGGGGAAAGTTTTGTACCAGCCGACAAAAAACGGACCAATAGTGCAACCAGCCACTGATCGGTCAAGTTGATCACTAAATCATATTGGTTTTGGCGTAATTTTTTTATTAATGAAATGAAGTTAGCGATTTTCTTTTTTGTTGTGGCGTTTTTCTTACTGATTCCATACAGCGCATTAATTTCCGGATTTTCAGATAAAATCGGCTTTGTGTCTTCATAAAGGAGCACATCGATTTTGGCATCGGGATAGTTACGTTTTAATGTACTGATGACGGGGGTTGTCAGCAGCATATCGCCATGAAAACGCATTTTAATGACCAGGATATTTCTGAATAACTTTTCCACAAGCGGCTCTTTTGTTGAGAGTGTCCGATACCGTTAAGCAAAAAAAAAGCACGCTACCGCCCCAAGCTCAACAGTTGCCTGATTACTGATATCGCACTTAAATTTTGCGCGCTAGTGTACCACTTCTTTAGTGGCAATCCGATACGAATAAAAGTTAAGCACATTTTCTTTTAGTCTTTCCAATCAACTCATTAGCACAGATTGGTGTCGACCTCAGGACCAATCTTGTTATCTTCTTCAGCCCCTGACTTTAATTTCAAAGAGTTACGCAGGAATACAACATAATGGTCTATCACACGGTAGATTGACCACTTTAGCGCCTAATTGGTCCCTTAATGGCAAAAGTAATAGCAAAGCACCGGGTAAATACATAGAATCCCCAGCACATCCATTAGCCAGCTAACGCCCATGCTTGAGTTGCTCTACACCACATTGCTCTATCTTATTCAGCCTCTCATCTGGATACGGCTTTGGGTGCGCGGACGTAAAGCTCCAGCCTATCGCAAACGCTGGGGTGAACGTTATGGCTTCTACCGCCAGCCGCTTAAGCCTGGCGGCATTATGCTGCATTCGGTTTCCGTCGGTGAAACACTCGCCGCTATCCCTCTGGTTCGCGCGCTGCGTCATCGTTACCCTGATTTACCGATTACTGTGACCACGATGACCCCAACGGGTTCAGAACGCGTTCAGTCCGCTTTTGGCAAAGATGTTCAGCACGTCTATCTGCCGTATGATTTACCCCGATGCGCTTAATCGCTTCCTCGATAAGATTGACCCTAAGCTGGTGCTTATCATGGAAACGGAGCTATGGCCGAACCTGATTGCCGCGCTGCATCGTCGCCATATTCCACTGGTCATTGCCAACGCCCGTCTTTCCGAACGTTCCGCTGCCGGTTACGCAAAACTGGGCTCGTTTGTTCGTACGCTGCTGCAACGCATCACGCTGATTGCTGCGCAGAATGAAGAAGACGGAAAACGTTTTGTTGCCTTGGGGGCAAAAAACAATCAGGTCACTATTACCGGCAGCCTGAAGTTTGATATCTCGGTAACGCCACAGTTGGCGGCCAGAGCCGTCACGCTGCGCCGCCAATGGGCTCCGCATCGCCCGGTATGGATTGCCACCAGCACCCATGATGGCGAAGAGAGCATCATCATTGCCGCGCATAAAGCGCTGCTACAGCAATACCCCGATCTTCTGTTGATTCTGGTGCCTCGTCATCCTGAGCGTTTCCCGGATGCCATCAACCTCACCCGCCAGGCAGGCCTGAGTTATACGACTCGCTCTTCCGGTGAAGTGCCTTCCGCCACCACTCAGGTGGTGATTGGCGACACGATGGGTGAACTGATGCTGCTTTACGGCATTGCCGATCTGGCGTTTGTTGGCGGTTCACTGGTTGAACGCGGCGGGCACAACCCGCTGGAAGCAGCCGCCCACGCGATTCCGGTGCTGATGGGGCCACACACCTTTAACTTCAAAGATATCTGCGCACGTCTGGAACAGGCGAGCGGGCTGATTACCGTCACCGATGCCGCCAGCCTTGAGAAAGAAGTGGCTTCGCTGTTAGCCGATGAAGACTACCGTAGTTTCTATGGCCGTCATGCCGTTGAGGTTCTTTACCAGAATCAGGGCGCACTGCAGCGCCTGCTACAGCTTCTGGAGCCTTACCTGCCACCGAAAACGCATTGAGGATGACTATGCAAAAACGGGCGATTTATCCAGGCACCTTCGATCCGATTACCAACGGTCACCTTGATATCGTGACCCGTGCAGCCTGCATGTTTGACCATGTCATCCTCGCTATTGCCGCCAGTCCCAGTAAAAAACCGATGTTTGATTTGAGCGAGCGCGTGGCGCTGGCACAGCAGGCTACGGCGCATCTTGCTAACGTCGAGGTGATGGGGTTCAGCGATCTGATGGCGAACTTTGCCCGCACGCAACAGGCCAACATTCTGATTCGTGGCCTTCGTGCCGTTGCTGACTTTGAGTATGAGATGCAGCTGGCGCATATGAACCGCCACCTGATGCGGAGCTGGAAAGCGTCTTCCTGATGCCTTCCAAAGAGTGGTCATTTATCTCATCATCGCTGGTAAAAGAGGTGGCGCGCCATAATGGGGACGTACCCACTTCCTGCCGGTGAACGTGCATCAGGCGTTGATGGAGAAGCTGAAGTAGGTATCGAGGTCGTTCCCGGCGGCGCTTCGCTTGGCCGGGCTGCCTGAATGAGTTACTTCTGGCACTGTTTGCAGTAAAACGTCGCCCGCTGCGCATGCTTGCTCGCCACAATCGGCGCCCCGCATACCCGACACGCTTCCCCTTTACGCCCATTAGACCTGCAGCTCCTGAGCAAAATAGCCCGGTTTGCCGTCGCTTTGCAGGAAGTCTTTTAGCGTTGTCCCACCCTGTTCAATCGATCGCGCCAGCACGGCTTTGATCGCGTCGGACTAACCTTTCACCCTCTTCTCTTGAAAGCGATGACGCCAGCCGATCCGGATGGATCCGCGCGGCAATAGCGATTCGCTCGCGTAGATATTTCCCACGCCCACCACCAGCTTATTATCCATTAGCCAGGGTTTAATCGCCGTTTTCTTCTTCGCGCACTTCGCCAGCAGATAGTCGGCGTTAAATTCCGCACTCAGCGGCTCTGGGCCAAGATGAGCAAGCACGCTGTGCCCTTCCAGCTCCGTGGTCCACAGCCAGGCGCCAAGCGGCGTGGGTCGGTATAACGCAGTACTTTGCCGTTGCTCATCACCAGGTCAACATGGTCATGTTTCTCAGCAGGCAGTTCTTCGGACAGGATACGCAGGCTACCCGACATTCCCAGATGGATAATTATCCAGCCGTCAGGGAGTTCCAGCAGAAGGTATTTAGCGCGTCGCTGCACGCTCAGGACCGGCTTGTCGCTCAGGCGGTAGATTTCATCAGAGACGGGCCAGCGAAGGCGACCGTTGCGAATAACGGCGTATTGGATGGTCGCACCGACCAGGTGAGGTTCAATGCCCCGGCGGCTGGTTTCAACTTCGGGTAATTCAGGGCATAGCGTCTCCGGCTTAAATACAGATCTCTCTATTATGGGGACGCGTAGAAAACAAAAAACCCCGCCGAGGCGAGGTTTTTCATGACATCGAAACTAAAATTATTTGATTTTAGCTTCTTTGTACAGAACGTGCTGACGGACAACTGGATCGAATTTTTTCAGTTCCAGTTTTTCCGGTTTAGTACGTTTGTTCTTCGTGGTGGTGTAGAAGTGACCTGTACCAGCAGAAGAAACCAGCTTGATTTTCTCGCGAATACCTTTAGCCATGATTTATTTCCTCGTTAAGTACTTAGTACTTTTCGCCACGGGCACGCAGTTCGGACAGAACTGTATCGATGCCTTTCTTATCAATAACACGCATACCTTTAGCAGATACACGCAGGGTGACAAAACGCTTCTCGCTCTCAACCCAGAAACGGTGAGAGTGCAGGTTCGGCAGGAAACGGCGTTTAGTCGCGTTCAGTGCGTGGGAACGGTTGTTACCGGTCACCGGACGCTTGCCAGTAACTTGGCAGACTCGGGACATGTCTATTCTCCAAAAATCAAATTAGCTCGAGCTTCGTATGGGGTATCGGCGCCTCGTCAGGCTTTACAGCCCGGTCATCGCATAGTTCTAAGTGAACTCTCGATTGCCAGGCCCAAATGCCAAACCCGAGATTCTCAAAGGTGGCGTAGTATACGCTGACACGAGGATATGCTCAAGTCCCGAACAGACAAAGATCCCGGTGGATCGCGTAATTATCCGCTAAATCCAGCCTCGTTCGGCAAAAGAAACATACTCACCGCGGCCAATAACCAGATGGTCGAGTACACGTACATCCATGAATTGGCAACATTTTACCACCCTTTCGGTGATAAGTCTGTCTGATTTACTCGGTTCGGCATTACCTGATGGATGATTATGCGCGAGGATCACCGCCGCGGCATTCACTTTGATGGCTTCTCGTACAATTTCTCGCGGATGCACCTCCACATGGCTCAACGTGCCGGAAAAAAGTCGGCTATGTTTCAGCACCTTGTGTTGGTTATCGAGGAAGATGACCACAAAGATTTCTCGCTCCTCGTCCGCCAGCTGACTTTGTAAAAATTCTCGCGTCAGTTCAGGGCTCAGCAAAGAATCTTCTTCCAGCACTCTTACACTAAAGTATCGACGCGCCAGTTCGGCTATCCCTTTCAGCTGCGCATATTTAGCAATCCCCATGCCATCAATCTCGGTCATCTCCGCTTGCGTTGCGGACAACAAGCGATAAAGTGAGCCAAAATGTCGCAGCAGGTCGTGAGAATAGCGCATCACGCTTTTTTCACGCGTACCGGTTCGTAAAAACAGCGCCAGCAGCTCAGTATCCGATAGCGACTCTATTCCGTACCGCTGCATCTTTTCGCGCGGTAACATCACTTCTGTGCTTTCCATGGCGACCTCCTTCCAATAACTGCCGTCATGCTGTCACAACGCAGGCACTGCTGCACGGCAGAGATAGCGCGCTTGCGTAGCCCCTCGCAAAGTGTCGATGTCACAGGCGCACGACCCCGGCGGGATTGTGATAAAATGCGCGAATTCTGGTGTCCCCCTAACAGGAAAGAATCATGATGAGCCTGGCCGGTAAAAAAATTGTTCTCGGTGTCAGCGGCGGCATTGCTGCCTATAAAACGCCGGAACTCGTACGTCGCCTGCGCGACCGCGGCGCGGATGTGCGCATTGCCATGACGGAAGCCGCAAAAGCTTTCATCACCCCACTAAGCCTGCAGGCCGTTTCCGGCTATCCGGTTTCCGACAGCCTGCTCGATACCGCAGCAGAAGCGGCAATGGGTCACATTGAGCTGGGGAAATGGGCTGACCTCGTGATTCTGGCGCCAGCTACGGCGGACCTGATTGCCCGCGTCGCCGCAGGGATGGCAAACGACCTGGTCTCTACCATCTGTCTGGCAACACCTTCGCCCATTGCCATCGCACCGGCCATGAACCAACAGATGTATCGCGCCGCGGCCACCCAGCACAATCTTGAGGTATTAGCCTCGCGCAATATGCTCATCTGGGGTCCGGATAGCGGCAGCCAGGCCTGCGGCGACGTCGGCCCAGGACGCATGCTCGACCCACTGACAATTGTCGATATGGCTGCTGCGCACTTTTCGCCCGTCAAAGATTTGCAACATCTGAACATCATGATTACCGCTGGCCCAACTCGCGAACCGCTGGATCCGGTGCGTTACATCACTAACCACAGTTCCGGGAAAATGGGCTTTGCCATCGCCGAAGCGGCGGCACAGCGTGGTGCAAATGTCACCTTAGTCAGCGGCCCGGTATCGCTGCCAACCCCAGCTTTTGTGCAGCGCGTTGACGTGACAACCGCCGAAGAGATGAATGCTGCCGTTCAGGCAAGTGTCGCCGGGCAGCATATTTTCATCGGCTGTGCCGCCGTCGCGGATTATCGCGCCGCCGTCATTGCCGATGAAAAAATTAAGAAACAGGACACCCAGGGTGATGAATTCACAATAAAAATGGTGAAAAACCCCGACATCGTCGCCGGTGTGGCAGCAAGAAAAACAGAGCGACCTTATGTCGTAGGGTTTGCCGCCGAAACGAATAATGTGGAAGAATATGCGCGGCAAAAGCGTAGCCGCAAGAATCTTGATCTGATTTGCGCTAACGATGTTTCGCAATCAAATCAAGGCTTTAATAGCGATAACAACGCATTACACCTTTTCTGGCAGGACGGCGAGAAGCGCTTACCACTCGCCAGTAAGTCACTCCTGGGCCAACTATTATTGGACGAGATCGTTACCCGTTATGATGAAAAAAATCGACGTTAAGATTCTGGACTCGCGTATTGGTCAGCAGTTCCCGCTGCCTACCTATGCCACTGCTGGCTCTGCAGGCCTTGACCTGCGCGCCTGTCTTGATGACGCCGTAGAACTGGCGCCAGGCGAAACCACCTTGCTGCCTACAGGGCTGGCGATTCACATTGCTGACCCCTCTCTGGCAGCCGTGATGCTTCCGCGCTCTGGCCTGGGCCACAAGCACGGCATCGTGCTGGGTAACCTGGTCGGGTTGATTGACTCCGACTATCAAGGTCAGCTGATGGTTTCTATCTGGAACCGTGGGCAAACGACCTTCACCATCGAGCCAGGCGAACGTGTTGCGCAAATGGTGTTTGTTCCTGTCGTACAGGCCGAGTTTAATCTGGTCGAATCGTTTGAAGCCACCGACCGTGGCGAAGGTGGTTTTGGCCACTCAGGGCGCCAGTAACTCGCCCTAAGGCGCCCCCTGCAACGCGCGGTGCGCCCGTTTTTACGTATCTCACGGTGTCATAATGCGAATACATCACTGCAAATTATGATTGCGGTCACCGTGTGGATGCTCGCCTGACAATTGTTTTATTTTCAGGGGTATTTTAGAACATGGCAGAAAAGCAAACTGCGAAAAGGAATCGTCGCGAGGAAATACTTCAATCCCTGGCGTTGATGCTTGAGTCCAGCGATGGTAGCCAGCGTATTACCACGGCCAAGCTGGCCGCTTCCGTTGGTGTTTCCGAAGCAGCGCTGTACCGGCATTTTCCTAGCAAGACCCGCATGTTCGATAGCCTTATCGAGTTTATCGAAGATAGTCTGATTACCCGTATCAACCTGATCCTCAAAGACGAGAAGGACACCACCACTCGTTTACGTCTGATTGTGCTGTTGATTCTTGGCTTTGGCGAACTCAACCCGGGGCTGACCCGTATCCTGACCGGCCATGCGCTCATGTTTGAGCAGGATCGCCTGCAGGGACGTATTAACCAGCTGTTTGAGCGCATTGAAGCTCAGCTACGCCAGGTTCTGCGCGAGCGGAAAATGCGGGAAGGTGAAGGCTATGAAACGGATGAAACGCTGTTGGCAAGCCAGTTGCTGGCTTTCTGTGAAGGGATGCTGTCGCGCTTTGTTCGCAGCGAATTCAAGTACCGACCAACGGACGATTTCGACGCCCGCTGGCCGTTGATTGTTGCGCAACTGCAATAATGCACTCAAATAGCCCGGCAACGCCGGGCTATTTTTTTATACGCCGTACGCCTCGCGATAAGCGCGCACTGAAGCCAGATGCTCTGCCATCTCCGGTTTTTCTTCCAGATAGGCGATCAGATCTTTTAGCGTAATGATCGAGATAACTTCACAGCCGTAGTCGCGTTCCACTTCCTGAATAGCTGAAATTTCGCCGCGTCCACGCTCTTGACGATCCAAAGAGATCAGCACGCCAGCAAGCTGCGCGCCGTTGGCCTGGATAATCTCCATCGATTCACGAATCGCGGTGCCCGCGGTGATCACATCGTCCACCAGCATCACGCGCCCGGTCAGCGCGCTGCCTACCAGGTTGCCGCCTTCGCCGTGATCTTTAGCTTCTTTGCGGTTAAAGCAGTACGGGTAATCACGGTCGTGATGTTCCGCCAGCGCCACCGCCGTGGTCGTGGCAATAGGGATGCCTTTGTAGGCAGGCCCAAACAGCAGATCAAACTCAATACCGGAATCCACCAGCGCTTCGGCATAAAAACGGCCTAACAGTGCCAGATCGCGCCCGGTATTAAACAGCCCGGCGTTGAAGAAATAGGGGCTTTTGCGCCCGGATTTCAGCGTAAATTCGCCAAACTTAAGTACCTGCTTGTTAAGCGCAAACTCAATAAACTGGCGCTGATACGGTTTCATGGATTCGCTCCTCATCTCACTTTATTACGGACAAAAAAAAAGGGCGACAACGTCGCCCTTAAAATCAATTCTCTAACGCCGCTTTCTGCGTCGTGATAATGGATTCGATACCCCCTCGGGCCAACGCCAGCAAGGTGAGTAACTCTTCGTGGCTGAACGGCTCGCCTTCCGCGGTGCCCTGAACTTCAATGATGCGCCCGTCTTCGGTCATCACCACGTTCATATCGGTTTCCGCCGCCGAGTCTTCAACGTATTCCAGGTCGCACAGCGCTTCGCCGTTGACGATACCGACAGAGACCGCGGCCACCATGCCTTTCATTGGGTTGGTTTTCAGCTTGCCAGCGGCAACCAGTTTACCCAGCGCATCGGCCAGTGCGACGCATGCACCGGTAATAGATGCGGTACGCGTGCCGCCGTCGGCCTGAATAACGTCGCAGTCCAGGGTGATGGTGAATTCGCCCAGCGCCTTCAGGTCTACCGCAGCGCGCAGCGCACGAGCAATCAGACGCTGAATTTCCATGGTACGACCGCCCTGCTTGCCTTTCGCCGCTTCACGGGCATTACGCGTGTGGGTCGCACGTGGCAGCATGCCGTACTCGGCTGTGATCCAGCCCTGCCCCTGGCCTTTCAGGAAACGGGGTACGCCTTCATCAATAGAGGCGGTGCACAGCACTTTGGTATCACCAAATTCGACCAGCACGGAGCCTTCAGCGTGTTTTGTATAATTACGGGTCAGGGTGACGGGACGCACCTGGTTGGCACTACGACCTGCTGGACGCATGATAGATATCTCCGGCTTGAAACGAATGTGGCGCGCATTATACACAAAATCATTCAAGCTGTATCAGGGCGGCAAGGGTGTGAGCCCAACTCAGAGACTGTTTGCAGGATAACGTGCATACGGATTAACGGCGCTTACTCCTATCCTCATAAGCCCCCGGAGGCTATAATCCCCCCATCTCTCCTTTAAAAACAGGAACGTCTATGATCCGCAGCATGACCGCCTATGCCCGCCGTGAAATCAAGGGTAGTTGGGGCAGCGCCGCTTGGGAACTGCGCTCTGTTAACCAGCGTTATCTCGAAACCTATTTCCGTCTGCCGGAGCAGTTCCGCAGCCTTGAACCCGTTGTTCGCGAACGCCTGCGTACCCGTTTAACTCGCGGTAAAGTAGAGTGCACCCTGCGCTTTGAGCCAGATGCCAGCGCACAAGGCGAACTGATTCTTAATGAAAACCTGGCCAAGCAGCTGGTTAACGCCGCGAACTGGGTCAAAATGCAGAGCGACGAAGGGGAAATTAACCCGGTCGATATTCTGCGCTGGCCGGGCGTGATGGCAGCTCAGGAGCAAGACCTGGATGCTATCGCCGCCGAGATCCTCAATGCGCTGGACGGCACGCTGGACGACTTTATCGTTGCCCGCGAAACCGAAGGCCAGGCGCTGAAAACGCTCATTGAGCAGCGTCTGGAAGGCGTCAGCGGCGAAGTGGCGAAAGTCCGCGCCCACATGCCTGAAATCCTGCAATGGCAGCGCGACCGCCTGGTTGCCAAGCTGGAAGACGCGGAAGTTCAACTTGAGAACAACCGTCTGGAGCAGGAGCTGGTGCTGATGGCCCAGCGTATCGATGTAGCTGAAGAGTTAGATCGCCTCGAAGCGCACGTGAAAGAGACCTATAACATCCTGAAGAAAAAAGAAGCGGTTGGTCGCCGTCTCGACTTCATGATGCAGGAATTTAACCGTGAATCTAATACCTTAGCATCGAAATCAATTAACGCTGACGTCACTAACTCAGCTATCGAACTGAAAGTACTGATCGAGCAAATGCGCGAGCAGATTCAGAATATCGAGTAATTCAGGTTAGTTGATCCACGTGTAAACGCCCGTGTAAAGACGGGCGTTTTAATTTGGGTAGTTTCTTTTTCTACAGTAGCAGAGCATTATTACCAGCCCTTTATAAAAGGGTTGATTATGGAAGAGATTTGGCACTTAGGTATCACGTTAGACACATAATCCGTATGAGATTGCTTTTACATATACATGTAACGAGCTGCTTAACTTTTGTGTCGCAGTGCCGATCTAATTATATCTTAAGCATTGGTGGCTAGACTGGCCGCCTCCACCTTAAAGTAAGTTAAATCTATGCAATTCACGACTACTCAGAGTACACCAGCGTTTAGCTGGAAAGCCCTTGGCTGGGCCGTATTGTATTTTTGTTTCTTTTCAACAGTATTACAGATTGTTATCTATGCAACGGGCTACAGCGGGTCTAACGGGCTCCGTGACTCGATTCTCTTTAGTTTGTTGTGGCTAGTACCTGTCTTCCTGTTTCCAAAGAAAACTCGGATCATCGGTGCCCTAATCGGTGTCGTGCTCTGGGCAGCCTCACTTGCAGCAATCTGTTATTACGTTATTTATGGTCAGGAGTTTTCACAAAGCGTTTTATTCGTGATGTTTGAAACCAACACCAATGAAGCGGGTGAGTTCTTAAGCCAATATTTTAGCCTGAAGATTGTATTGGTCGCGGTAGTCTATACCGTTGTTGCCGTACTGCTCTGGACCCGTCTGCGTCCGGTCTACATCCCAAAACCATGGCGCTGGCTTGTCTCCTTTGCCCTGCTTTACGGATTGATTTTAAACCCGCTTGCTAGCGGCGTGTTGATGAAAGGTAAACCTGTTGCCGATGTTCTGGACGGCCTTTCTGCTCGCCTTGGGCCAGCAGCGCCATGGCAGTTCATTACTGGCTATTACCAATATCACCACCAGCTGGATAATCTGACCCGGCTGCTTAACGACAACCATGCGCTGCCACCGCTGGCAAACCTGAAAGATAGCTCAGGGAATGCCCCGCGTACGCTGGTTCTGGTCATCGGTGAATCCACACAGCGTGGACATATGAGCCTTTACGGCTATCCACGCGAAACCACGCCAGAGCTGGACGCGCTGCACAAGTCAGACCCGAACTTCACCGTTTTCAACGATGTTGTGACCTCTCGTCCTTATACCATTGAGATCCTTCAGCAGGCGCTGACCTTTGCCAACGAGCAGAATCCGGACCTGTATCTGACGAAGCCATCACTGATGAACCTGATGAAACAGGCGGGTTATAAAACCTTCTGGATCACCAACCAGCAGACGATGACCTCGCGTAATACCATGCTGACCGTGTTCTCTAAACAGACCGACAAGCAATTCTATATGAACCAGCAGCGTACCCAGAGCGCCCGCGAATACGACGCTAACGTCCTGGCACCGTTTAAAGAGGTTCTGGCAGACCCTGCACCGAAGAAATTTATCATCGTGCATCTGCTGGGCACACATATTAACTACGAGTACCGTTACCCGGAAAACTGGAATAAATTCTCGGGTAAAACCGACACGATGCCAGCTGGGCTAAGCAAGGATGAGCAGGACACGTATAACAACTACGACAATGCTAACCTGTACAACGATTTCGTCGTTTCCAGTCTGATTAAGGACTATAAAGCGACCGATCCGAATGGCTTCCTGCTGTACTTCTCTGACCATGGTGAAGAGGTTTATGACACGCCGCCGCACCACACGCAGGGGCGTAACGAGCTGGCACCAACGCGTCATATGTACACCATTCCGTTCCTGCTGTGGACGTCGGAAAAATGGCATCAGGAGCATCCTCGCGATTTCTCTCAGGATGTTAACCGCAAATACAGCAGCTCCGAGCTTATCCATACCTGGTCCGATCTGGCCGGTTTAACCTACGACGGATATGACCCTACCCGTGCGTTGACCAACCCGCAGTTTACAGAGACGACACGCTGGATTGGCAACCCATATGATAAAAAAACGCTAACCGATTACGACAAGCTGCCATTCGGCGAGCAAATCGGTAATCAGTAACGACTCCGGGCCGCTTCATCTTGAAGCGGCTTTTTTTCGCCTTGTTTGTTTTACTTCGTCGCTAAAAATAAATTATATTTTCTAATCACTAAAAAACGACCAAAACCACACAAAGCTTCAATCACAGAGAAAAAACGCCAAAGTTATATTAGTTTTTATAATCAATACCATCTTGCCTTAGAAAATCTCAATCGTGACCAAGCGCACAAATCGCTACCCTCCAACCATTCTTTTTGGGAGCGAACATGTTACTGCATATCCTTTACCTTATCGGCATCACCGCTGAAGCAATGACCGGAGCCCTGGCTGCCGGGCGCCGCCGCATGGATACTTTTGGCGTTATCATCATCGCCACAGCCACTGCGCTTGGTGGCGGTTCCGTCCGCGATATGCTGCTTGGCCACTACCCATTAGGCTGGGTACAGCACCCTGAGTACATTATTACCGTCGCCATTGCGGCGGTACTTACCACGATTGTGGCACCGGTCATGCCACACCTGCGTCGTCTATTCCTGGTGTTGGATGCTATCGGCCTGATTGTTTTCTCGATCATTGGTGCACAGATAGCGCTGGATATGGGAGAAGGCCCGATCATCGCCGTCATTGCCGCCGTCATTACCGGCGTATTTGGTGGCGTTCTGCGAGATATGTTCTGTAAACGCATCCCGTTGGTATTCCAGAAAGAGCTTTACGCCGGTATATCGTTTGCCGCCGCCGTGCTGTACGTTGCGCTGCAGCAATACGTCAGCAACCATGATGTGGTGGTGATCTCAACGCTGCTCTTTGGTTTTACCGCACGTATGCTGGCGCTAAGGCTCAAGCTCGGTCTGCCGGTTTTCCACTACCGTCACGAAACACACTAATTAAATCCCGCTATTCCTGATGACCCCAACGCTTCAACAAGCGAGCCAATCACGGGGTCATGAATAAACGCTGCCAGGCTACGTGCCTTCTCAACGCCGATACCCGGCAGCGTTTGCCAGCTCAGCTCATCACGCGACCGTAACTGCTCCCAGGTGCCATCATCAAGCGCCTTCAAGGCCATATCTGGCAACGGCACGCCTAACGCCTTTACCCAGCGTCGAAAAGGCTGTCTGCGCGTCATATCTAAACGGTGCCAAAGCCGCTGCGCGCGTTCAGTCGTCATACCTGGCGTTGACTGCAGCTGCTTTAGCGTCAGCCCAAGCCAGGAAAAGATATGGTCAAACGAATACGTTGTCGCAAGCTGGCTCCAGCCTGCTTCCCCCATCCCTTTAATGTCCAGAACCGCTGGCTGCCCCAGCCAGGTAAGGCGCGCTAAGAACTGCTCCCGGCAATCGTCGGTGCGATAAAAACAGGTGAGAGCGTGATAGGTGGACGCGGGAGGCTGGGGTTTTGTCCGGTCAAGAGCACGCCATACCACACTATCCAGGCGCGGAATACCCTGGCCTGCAAGGCTTACCAACAGCTGATCGCCCGTCGTGATATCCAGCGCCTGCCAGCGCGCCACCGACCCAATATTAACCCGCCGCACGCGCTTGTCGTCCAGCATGAATGACTCCAGCTCAGCAACAACGGAAATCTTTCCTGTTCGACCAATAGCAAAGTGGATACCGCTCACCTCAGCCACCTGCGATACCGGCTGATACTTCCACGCAACAACCCAATCACCCTGTGCAGGAAGCCAATTTGCGCCATCAGGTTCTTTTGCAGCGCGGACAACGATGCCATCCGTCGCAAAGGGTAATGCCGTGTTAAACCAGCGCGAACGCCAGTCAGCCACCTCTTTAACCTGTTTCACGGGATGCGTATAACGTGACGTGAGTGCAAAGCCAGAGGCGGCGAGCAAATCTAGCCGCTCACGCATAGAAGCAGGGCCATCAGGCCACGCCCAAACAAACAGTGATAGCGCCGAGAGTGGCTCACCGCTGCCCTGCCGCATCAGCATACCCGCCACCTTTGAGCGTGCGTTCATGCCGCCCATTTGCTGCTGTACATGCCCTTCAGTGCCTAAAAAAATCTCACCCTGTAGGATGCTGTTTGCCAGCCTGCCGCTTACGCTTTGCGGAATAGACGGAATGCGCCTGGCTTTTTCGGTCCAGTCTTCCCCGCGTAAGCCATCCCCCCGGCTAATCACTTTATTCAAAGATCCATTCCGATATTCCAGCGTCACCGCCACGCCATCGACTTTCGGCTGCACCCAGAGGTCTTCTCGCTCTTTCATCCAGACACCCACTGCGCGCTCATCCGCCAGCTTACGCACGCCGGTATGAGCCACCGGATGTTTAATCGTCCTGCTGAGCGGCAACAGGCTGGTTTCCTCAGCTGATGTCACGCCAAAGCAGCGCTGCCACTGGGCAAGCCGTGCGGCAAGCTGGTCATACACGCCGTCGCTAACCTCGCTCGCGCCTTGCTGCCAGTAGGTTTTATTCCATTGTGATATCTGGCCTTTTAGTTGGGCAATTTCCTGCTCGGCCCTGGCAGGAGACCAGGCGGGACAGGCTGCCTGCACCTGGAGCGTAAGCAGCAATCCCACAACACTCATCCATGCTCTCATTTTCTTTCCCTCTCAAACGGATAGCCCGTTTTTAGCGCAGCCATTTTCACGATGCGAGAAGGGATGGAGGGTTTTACGAGCAGGCTTCAGGGAAAAAATCGTTGTTGCAGCAACAACAGAGGAGATCAGGAAAACGGCACGCAAAATGAAAGAAACTGGCACAAAAAATGTGACAAAGGCTACGTCGCGTGGCGGCGCCGTGTATAATAGGCTCGTATGTAAGTTCTCTTTCGATAATCACATACAAAAGACACTCATGGCTCAAGGCACGCTCTATATTGTTTCCGCCCCTAGTGGCGCGGGTAAATCCAGCCTGATTCAGGCTTTATTGAAAACCCAACCGTTGTACGACTCCCAGGTATCTGTTTCACATACCACGCGCGCGCCGCGTCCGGGTGAAGTGCACGGTGAACACTATTTCTTTGTCAATCACGACGATTTCAGAACGATGATTGGCGAAGGGGCATTCCTGGAACACGCAGAAGTCTTTGGCAACTATTACGGCACCTCGCGTCAGGCAATTGAGCAGGTACTGGCGACTGGCGTTGATGTCTTCCTCGATATCGACTGGCAGGGCGCTCAGCAAATCCGTAAAAGCATGCCGGGCGCACGCAGCATCTTTATTCTGCCGCCGTCCAAAATTGAACTGGACCGTCGCCTGCGTGGCCGCGGACAGGACAGCGAAGAGGTTATCGCAAAACGTATGGCTCAGGCAGTTGCAGAAATGAGTCATTACGCGGAATATGATTACCTTATCGTCAATGATGATTTTGATACCGCTCTGGGTGACTTTAAAACCATCCTCCGGGCAGAACGTCTGCGTATGAGCCGCCAAAAGCAGCGACATGACGCTTTAATCAGCAAATTATTGGCAGACTGAACCCACTTTCAGTATCATGCCCAGTCCATCACTATCTGTGGAGCATTAAAGTATGGCACGCGTAACTGTTCAGGACGCTGTAGAGAAAATTGGTAACCGTTTTGACCTGGTACTGGTCGCCGCGCGTCGCGCTCGTCAGATGCAGGTAGGCGGAAAGGATCCGCTGGTTCCAGAAGAAAACGACAAAACCACCGTTATCGCACTGCGCGAAATCGAAGAAGGTCTGATCAACAACCAGATCCTCGACGTGCGCGAGCGCCAGGAACAACAAGAGCAGGAAGCCGCTGAATTACAAGCTGTTACCGCTATTGCTGAAGGTCGTCGTTAAACATAAGCGGGTCGCCCTTGTATCTGTTTGAGAGCCTGAATCAGCTGATTCAAAATTACCTGCCGGAAGACCAGATTAAGCGTCTGCGGCAGGCCTATCTCGTTGCACGTGACGCTCACGAGGGGCAGACACGTTCAAGCGGTGAACCCTATATCACGCACCCGGTAGCGGTAGCCTGCATTCTGGCCGAGATGAAACTCGACTATGAAACGCTGATGGCCGCCCTGCTGCATGACGTGATAGAAGATACCCCTGCCACCTACCAGGACATGGAGCAGCTCTTTGGTAAGAGCGTTGCTGAACTGGTAGAGGGGGTCTCTAAACTTGATAAACTCAAGTTCCGCGATAAGAAAGAAGCGCAGGCTGAAAACTTTCGCAAAATGATTATGGCGATGGTGCAGGATATCCGCGTCATCCTCATCAAGCTTGCCGACCGCACCCACAACATGCGCACGCTGGGCTCATTACGCCCGGACAAGCGTCGCCGCATCGCCCGTGAAACCCTCGAAATTTACAGCCCGCTGGCGCACCGTTTAGGTATCCACCACATCAAGACCGAGCTCGAAGAGCTGGGCTTTGAAGCGCTGTATCCAAACCGTTATCGCGTCATTAAAGAGGTGGTGAAAGCCGCGCGCGGTAACCGTAAAGAGATGATTCAGAAGATCCTTTCTGAAATTGAAGGGCGTTTGCAAGAAGCGGGAATTCCGTGTCGCGTTAGCGGTCGCGAGAAACATCTGTACTCTATCTACTGCAAAATGGTGCTGAAAGAGCAGCGTTTTCACTCGATCATGGATATCTACGCCTTCCGCGTTATCGTTCACGATCTGGATACCTGCTACCGCGTACTGGGCCAGATGCACAGCCTGTACAAACCGCGCCCGGGTCGCGTAAAAGACTACATCGCGATTCCAAAGGCCAACGGATATCAGTCCCTGCACACCTCCATGATTGGGCCACACGGTGTCCCAGTCGAAGTCCAGATCCGTACCGAAGACATGGATCAAATGGCAGAGATGGGTGTTGCCGCGCACTGGGCTTACAAAGAGCACGGTGGCGAAAGCAGTACAACCGCGCAAATCCGCGCCCAGCGCTGGATGCAAAGCCTGCTGGAATTGCAGCAGAGCGCCGGTAGCTCGTTTGAATTTATCGAGAGCGTTAAATCCGATCTCTTCCCGGATGAGATTTACGTTTTCACCCCGGAAGGCCGCATCGTCGAACTGCCCGCTGGCGCTACGCCGGTGGACTTCGCCTACGCCGTGCATACCGATATCGGCCATGCCTGCGTGGGCGCGCGCGTCGACCGTCAGCCTTACCCGCTGTCGCAGCCGCTCTCTAGCGGCCAGACGGTAGAAATCATCACCGCACCGGGCGCACGCCCGAATGCCGCATGGCTTAATTTTGTCGTCAGCTCGAAAGCGCGCGCCAAAATCCGTCAGATGCTGAAAAACCTCAAGCGCGACGACTCCGTCAGCCTGGGTCGCCGTCTGCTGAACCATGCGCTGGGCGGTAGCCGCAAGCTCGCGGAAATTCCGGCGGATCATGTTCAGCGCGAACTTGACCGTATGCGTCTTGCCACCCTCGACGACCTGCTGGCCGAAATTGGCCTGGGCAACGCTATGAGCGTGGTGGTGGCGAAAAACCTCCAGCAGGGTGAAGCAATACCGTCTGCACCAGGTGCCTCCGGGCACAGCCATCTGCCGATTAAAGGCGCAGACGGCGTGCTGATCACCTTCGCGAAATGCTGTCGCCCAATCCCTGGCGACCCGATCATCGCCCACGTTAGCCCGGGTAAAGGGTTAGTTATTCACCATGAATCCTGCCGCAACATTCGCGGCTATCAGAAAGAACCTGAGAAATTCATGGCGGTTGAGTGGGACAAAGAGACGGCGCAGGAATTTATCACCGAGATTAAGGTCGATATGTTCAACCATCAGGGGGCATTGGCCAACCTGACGGCAGCAATCAATACCGCGACGTCCAATATTCAAAGCCTGAATACGGAAGAGAAGGATGGCCGCGTTTATAGCGCCTTTATCCGCCTGACCGCACGTGACCGCGTGCACCTGGCGAATATCATGCGCAAAATCCGCGTGATGCCGGACGTTATCAAAGTCACTCGTAACCGAAACTAGCTTTATGAATTCACAGCGTTATGCGCGTATCCGTGAGATGCTCGCCAGGCGTCAGCCTGACCTGACGGTCTGCATGGAAGAGGTTCACAAGCCTCATAATGTCTCGGCGATCGTTCGTACCGCCGACGCGGTAGGCGTACACGAAGTTCACGCGGTCTGGCCCAGCACCCGAATGCGCCCTATGGCATCCGCGGCGGGCAGCAACAGCTGGGTACAGGTGATAACCCATCCCACTATCGGTGATGCGGTAGGCCATTTAAAAGGCCAGGGCATGCAAATCCTGGCAACCAATCTGTCAGACAAATCGGTCGATTTCCGTGACATCGACTATACCCGCCCGACCTGTATCCTGATGGGGCAGGAAAAAACCGGTATCACTCAGGAAGCGTTAGCCCTCGCAGACCAGGACATCATCATTCCGATGATCGGCATGGTGCAGTCGCTCAACGTTTCCGTCGCCTCTGCGTTAATTCTCTACGAAGCCCAGCGCCAGCGTCAGAACGCCGGCATGTACCAACGCGAAAACAGCATGCTGCCGGTCGAAGAGCAGCAGCGTCTGCTGTTTGAAGGCGGCTACCCGGTGCTGGCACACGTCGCCAAACGCAAAGGCCTCCCTTATCCCCACGTCAACGAGCAGGGCGAAATTGAAGCCGATGCCACGTGGTGGTCCACTATGCAGGCTACGGAGTAACCGCCATGCAAAGCCGTCTGCTGGATGCCGTTCCGCTCAACACATTGACCGGCGTAGGCGCCGCGCAGAGCAGTCGGCTGGCGAAGATCGGTCTGCACACGGTGCAGGATTTGCTGCTGCATCTGCCGTTGCGCTACGAAGACCGCACCCAGCTTTATCCTATCGGTGAACTGCTTCCCGGCATCTACGTAACCGTGGAAGGCGAAGTCCTGAACTGCAATATCACCTTCGGCGGCCGCCGGATGATGACCTGCCAGATTAGCGACGGCACCGGCATCCTGACCATGCGCTTCTTCAACTTCAACGCAGCGATGAAAAACAGTCTCGCCACCGGGCGACGCGTACTGGCCTACGGTGAAGCGAAGCGCGGCAAGTACGGCGCGGAGATGATCCACCCGGAATATCGCGTTCAGGGCGACCTCAGCACGCCGGATTTGCAGGAGACCTTAACGCCGGTCTACCCCACCACTGAAGGCATTAAGCAGACGACGCTGCGCAAGCTCACCGACCAGGCGCTGGATTTACTCGATACCTGCGCCATCAGCGAGCTGCTGCCGCCGGAACTGGCGCAGGGGATGATGAGCCTGCCGGAAGCGCTACGCACGCTGCATCGCCCGCCACCGTCACTCCAGCTCGCCGATTTAGAAACCGGTAAGCACCCCGCCCAGCAGCGTTTAATCCTTGAAGAGCTGCTGGCGCACAATCTCAGCATGCTGGCCTTACGCGCGGGCGCGCAGCGTTTTCACGCACAGCCTCTCAGCGCGAGCCGCGAGCTGAAAGATAAGTTTCTGGCCAATCTGCCGTTTAAGCCTACCGGTGCACAGGCACGCGTGACGGCCGAAATTGAACACGATATGGCGCTGGATATACCGATGATGCGCCTGGTGCAGGGCGACGTCGGCTCCGGTAAAACGCTGGTTGCGGCACTGGCGGCGCTGCGCGCCATCGCGCACGGCAAACAGGTGGCGCTGATGGCACCGACCGAACTGCTCGCCGAACAGCACGCCAATAACTTCCGCAGCTGGTTTGCGCCACTCGGCATTGAAGTCGGCTGGTTAGCCGGTAAGCAGAAAGGCAAGGCGCGTCAGGCGCAGCAAGAGGCCATTGCCAGCGGTCAGGTGCAGATGATTGTCGGCACCCACGCTATCTTCCAGGAACAGGTGCAGTTTAATGGCCTGGCGCTGGTGATCATCGATGAACAGCATCGTTTTGGCGTTCATCAACGCCTCGCGCTCTGGGAAAAAGGCCAGCAGCAGGGCTTCCACCCGCATCAACTGATCATGACCGCCACCCCGATTCCACGCACCCTGGCAATGACCGCCTATGCCGATCTGGATACGTCGGTGATTGATGAACTGCCGCCGGGACGAACCCCGGTCACGACGGTCGCCATCCCGGATACCCGTCGCCATGACATTATCGACCGCGTACGCAACGCCTGTACCACCGAAGGCCGTCAGGCCTACTGGGTCTGCACGCTGATTGAGGAGTCTGACCTGCTGGAAGCCCAGGCGGCGGAAGCCACCTGCGAAGAGCTGAAGCTGGCGCTGCCGGAGCTGAATATCGGCCTTGTGCACGGGCGCATGAAGCCCGCCGAGAAGCAGGCCGTTATGCAGGCGTTCAAGCAGGGCGAACTGCATCTGCTGATTGCCACCACGGTCATTGAAGTGGGCGTCGACGTACCTAACGCCAGCCTGATGATTATTGAAAACCCGGAGCGTCTGGGGCTGGCACAGCTACACCAGCTCAGAGGCCGCGTAGGCCGTGGCGCGGTGGCCTCACACTGCGTGCTGCTCTACAAAGCGCCGCTGTCGAAAACCGCGCAAATGCGTTTGCAGGTGCTGCGCGACAGCAACGACGGCTTTGTGATTGCGCAAAAAGACCTCGAGATCCGCGGCCCCGGCGAACTGCTTGGCACCCGCCAGACCGGCAACGCCGAATTTAAAGTCGCCGATCTACTGCGCGATCAGGCGATGATCCCCGAAGTTCAGCGCCTGGCACGCCATATTCACGACCGTTATCCACAGCAGGCCAATGCCCTGATTGAACGCTGGATGCCGGAAACCGAACGTTATTCCAACGCGTAGCAACACCCGCAGCCTCACAGGGGCTGTGCTAAACTTCGCACAATTTTACTTCCCTGGACGAGTTTGTAATGAGACGAGAACTGGCTATCGAATTTTCGCGCGTCACCGAAGCGGCGGCACTGGCAGGCTACAAATGGCTGGGCCGCGGCGATAAGAACACCGCCGACGGCGCGGCGGTCAACGCCATGCGTATTATGCTCAACAAGGTCAACATTGACGGCACCATCGTCATTGGCGAAGGCGAAATCGATGAAGCGCCAATGCTCTACATCGGCGAGTCCGTCGGTACCGGTAATGGCGATGCGGTAGATATCGCCGTTGACCCAATCGAAGGCACCCGCATGACGGCGATGGGCCAGGCAAACGCGCTGGCGGTGCTGGCGGTAGGCGATAAAGGCTGCTTCCTCAACGCCCCTGATATGTACATGGAAAAGCTGATCGTCGGCCCTGGCGCGAAAGGTACTATCGATCTCAACAAACCGCTGGAAGAGAACCTGCGTAACGTCGCCCGCGCGCTGGACAAACCGCTGTCCGAATTAACCGTCACCATTCTTGCTAAACCGCGCCACGACGAGGTTATCGTTGAGCTGCAAAAACTGGGCGTGCGCGTCTTTGCCATTCCTGATGGCGACGTTGCCGCCTCTATCCTGACCTGTATGCCAGACAGCGAAGTCGATGTGATGTACGGCATTGGCGGCGCGCCGGAAGGCGTCGTCTCTGCTGCGGTTATTCGCGCACTGGACGGTGACATGCACGGCCGCCTGCTGGCCCGCCATCACGTCAAAGGCGACAACGAAGAGAACCGCCGTATCGGTGAAAACGAGCTGGAACGCTGCAAGGCGATGGGCATTGAAGCGGGCGTGGTACTGACGCTCGACGACATGGCGCGCAGCGACAACGTTATCTTCTCTGCCACCGGTATTACCAAAGGCGACCTGCTGGACGGCATCACCCGCAAGGGCAATATCGCGACCACCGAGACACTGCTGATCCGCGGAAAATCACGTACCATTCGCCGCATTCAGTCAATTCACTACCTCGATCGCAAAGACACTGAAATTCAGCGTCACATTCTCTGAATCATTTGATCAATAGAGCTTTCCAGCCCTTTCGGGCTGGAAATCTGCTCTCGTCACGGTGATGATAAGCTAACGATATTGAGGGGAGAGAGGCCATGGCTGACTGGGTTACCGGCAAAGTTGTTAAAGTGCAGAACTGGACTGACGCACTGTTTAGTCTCACCGTCCACGCTCCGGTTAAACCGTTCACCGCCGGGCAGTTTGCCAAGCTCGGGCTGGATATCGACGGCGAGCGCGTTCAGCGCGCCTACTCTTACGTTAACGCCCCACATAACCCCGATCTCGAGTTCTATCTGGTCACCGTACCGGACGGCAAGCTGAGCCCACGTCTTGCGGCGCTGAAGCCGGGCGATGACGTACTGGTCGTCAGCGAAGCGGCGGGCTTCTTTGTGCTTGAGGAAATTCCCGACTGCGAAACCCTGTGGATGCTGGCAACCGGCACCGCCATTGGGCCATACCTGTCGATTCTGGAAGAAGGCAAAGATCTGGATCGCTTTAAAAATCTGGTGCTGGTTCACGCCGCGCGCTATGCCGCCGACTTAAGCTATCTGCCGCAAATGCGGGCGCTGGAAGAACGTTACGCCGGTAAGCTGCGTATTCAAACGGTTGTCAGCCGCGAAACCACGCCGGGCATGCTGACGGGGCGCGTACCTGCGCTCATTGAAAGCGGCGCGCTGGAAGCAGCGGTCGGCCTGCCGATGAATGCCGAAACCAGCCACGTGATGCTGTGCGGCAACCCGCAGATGGTGCGCGACACTCAACAACTGCTGAAAGAGACCCGACAGATGACCAAACACCTGCGTCGTCGGCCAGGCCACATGACCGCCGAACACTACTGGTGATCGGCGCGGTACTTCACGGCCTGCGTCTCTTTACCGTATTTATTTTCGCCCTGGGTGCCAACAAACGCGCCCAGGTCGATAAGCATCATCACGATAATCAGCGTCGGAATAAAGCGTCCTACGCCCCACTGCCAGACACCGGGCAGCATTGACCAGTTGCCCGCCAGCAGCATCCACGCCAAAATCATCAACAGCGCCCAGATGCCGGACTTGCCCCGGTCATGCAGCCGTTTAATCGTCACCGCCGCCGTCGGCCAGAGCAGACAGACCAGCATAAATGCCGCGGTTTGCAGGTCAACCAGCCCGCCGCCCGCAAGGCTAAACAGCGCCACCATCGTCACCGCCCAGATGGCAATCCAGATCCAGAAATCACGGCGACCAATACGGCCTTTACCGGAAAATAACCATTGCTGTAGAGTCATGTACCCTTTCCTTTGTCGTTGTGCCGCATAGTGTACCCTGAAGCGGCCACATTTTGACAAGCGAGGCGGTTCCCGTTTTAATCGTCATCGTAAAAGAGGAGACGATAAGCATGAAAAAATGGATAACGCTGTGTCTGATTGGGCTCCTGACCCTGGGTGCCGCTCAGTCCGTGCTGTCGGCGCAGTCGCCTACGGCCGTGGCGCCGTATCTGTTATCGGGCGCGCCGGCTTTCGATCTCTCCATCAGTCAGTTCCGGGAAAAATTTAACGCCGACAACCCGACGCTGCAGCTTGGGGAGTTCAGGTCAATAACCTCCAGCCGCGACCAACTCAACATTACCCGTGCCGCTAGTAAGATAAACGAAAACCTCTACGCCTCCACGGCGCTGGAGCGCGGCACGCTGAAGATTAAATCCATTCAGATAACCTGGCTGCCGATTCAGGGGCCAGAGCAGAAGGCGGCGAAGAATAAAGCGCTGGGAATACATGAGTGCGCTGATGCGCGCCGTGATCCCACGCTCACCAAACCGCAAAGCCTGCAAAAAACTGCAAAAGCTCCTTACGCTTGGCAAAGGTAAACATTACTTCGCCAGCACCGAAGGCGCCGTACGCTATGTTGTCGCAGATAACGGTGAAAAAGGGCTGACCTTCGCCGTTGAACCGATTAAGCTGGCGCTATCTGAGAATCTTGAAGGGGAGAATAAATGATAAAAAGCAAAGCCTTCATGACATTCAATCTCTATACTGTTTCACAGACCATGCTGCCCTGACGGGCGGCCATATTCCTTAATTCGCTGATAAGCGTGGAGAATCGAATGCGACATCCTTTAGTGATGGGTAACTGGAAACTGAACGGCAGCCGCCACATGGTAAACGAGCTGATTGCTAATCTGCGTACCGAACTGGCTGGCGTTGCTGGTTGTGGCGTTGCTATCGCGCCACCAGAAATGTACATCGATCTGGCTAAACACGCCGCTGCGGGCAGCCACATCCACCTGGGCGCGCAGAACGTTGACCTGAACCTGTCCGGCGCATTCACCGGCGAAACTTCCGCTGAAATGCTGAAAGATGTTGGCGCAACCTACATCATCATCGGCCACTCCGAGCGTCGTACCTACCACAAAGAATCTGACGAGCTGATCGCTAAGAAATTCGCGATTCTGAAAGAACAGGGTCTGATCCCAGTACTGTGCATCGGTGAAACCGAAGCAGAAAACGAAGCGGGCAAAACCGAAGAAGTTTGCGCACGCCAGATCGACGCGGTTCTGAAAACTCAGGGCGCAGCAGCCTTCGAAGGCGCAGTCATCGCTTACGAACCAGTATGGGCGATCGGTACCGGCAAATCTGCAACCCCAGCGCAGGCTCAGGCTGTTCACAAATTCATCCGTGACCACATTGCTAAAGCTGACGCGAAAATCGCTGAACAGGTTATCATCCAGTACGGCGGTTCCGTAAACGCAGGCAACGCTGCTGAGCTGTTCACCCAGCCAGACATCGATGGCGCGCTGGTTGGCGGTGCATCCCTGAAAGCTGACGCTTTCGCGGTGATCGTTAAAGCAGCAGAAGCGGCGAAAAACGCGTAAGACATTCACGCGAAACCTCCCGGATTCGGCATTCGCTTCGTCCGGGAGATCGGGTTCCCCGTAGCCCGGCACGCGTAGCGCCGCTGGGAAGAACCGGCCATCAGGCCGGTTTTTTTATAATTTCCCAGCACCTGATACCACGCATAATCCAGCGGCAACAGCAGCAGATAACTGACCGCCGCCAGCGCCAGACACAGCAGCATCCCCGCCCGCGCAGGCACCTTCCCTAACGCCATCGCCACCACAATTGGCGACGCCTGATACGGCAGCAGCGGCGTGGAATAACCCAGCACCTGAATCATAATGACGCTCAGCAGCGGGAAGCCGGTGGCATCAGAGAAACTCTGGGCAAAGGTGGTATACAGCGCAGGTACGCCGTTTGCGGTCATGATAAAGTTCAGTGCGCTGGTAATGCCGGTTAACGCGAGGAAGCTGGTAAACGGCGCGTCTTCGCTGAGCGGCATAACGTGAAGCAGCGCATTACCACAACGGCACCAATTCCGGTTTTGCGTCACCGTAATGGCAAGCCCAAGGATCCCCGCCACGTAAATACAGGTGCGGATGTTCACTCCGCTGGCAAATTCATCGCCGTTAATAAATCCAACGCGCGGCAGCAGCGTGATGACCGCGGCCACCAGCCCCGTCCAGGCGGGCCCAATTCCGTGCAGGCTTTCGCTCACCCACAACATCAATACCACCGCCAACAGCCACGCCAGGCGCTTCTCATCCGCGCTCATTGGCGGTAACGGCTCCAGGTCACGCGGTGGATGGGGTTTCCCGGGGAACAGCCAGCAGATAAGCCCCACGAGCGCCGCCCCTTTCAACCAGCCTAATACCGGCGTATGCAGCAGCAGATACGGCACGTAGTTAAGGTGAATTCCGTAGGCCCCTTCCGCCGCGCCGCTCATCACCAGATTAGGTACGTTCGCGGGCAGAATGGTCGCAGAAAGCTGGAAGGTGCCGAAGCCAACGGCCAGCGCCAGCCCGTACCAGGCACGGGTACCATCTTCGATACCGCGCGTTTGGCCATTGCCGCCACAATCGGCATCAGCAGCGCAATGCGCCCCATATTCGACGGCATCACGAACGCCAGCGCGTAGCTCAGCAGCACCACGCTACCCACCATGAGCAGCCAGGAGTCGGTGAGCCTTGAAGAGAGCGCCCGCGCGGCGCGCGATCCGCCAGCCCGGTCTTACGAATGGCAATACCGAGCACAAAACCGCTGAATACCAGCCAGAAGGCCGATGAAGCAAAACCGCCGAAGATAACGTCCGGCGGCGCAATTTTTGCGGTCATCGCCGCGGCAAAAAACAGCAGCGCAGTAATAAATTCCGGCAGCAGCGAGGTCGCCCACAGCAGGATGGTCACGCCAACAATCAGCGAGGGGAGGAACAGAGGGTGAGTAAACCAGAGCGACATACCTGTCTCCTGTCGTTTTTTTCACCAAGAATACGACGACAGGGTAGACAGGTAAACGCCAGATTAGGTGGGGTTATTGCAGGATTGCGCAGCGATGATCCTGAATTTCCTCAGCCGAGGCGCGGTTCAGCGGTCAGCAGATTACGCTCGGTCGCCAGCAGCAGCAGCGAGTCATCGCTTTGCTTCACCAGCGCCAGCGCAAAACGCCCCATATGGTCGCGCGCTTGTGGCACTTCTTCCGCCAGCATCAGGAACGGGCTACGCTGCGCCAGCTCGTTTTCGGTGACGCGGCGCGCCAGATATTCATGCCCCATCAGGCCACCCGGCAAAGGCAGCCAGCGGCTGCTGATGGCGGCGATATCGCCGTCCAACTGCTCGCGAACGTCTTTGCGCAGACAGGAAATATGGATGTGGAAATGATTCTGCGTCCGTCCGGTGCGGGAATTGATGGTCAGGGAGATGGCGCTATCCGGCACTTCCGCGCCCCGTTTATCGCTCATGATCATGCGACGTTGCCACGCCTGCCAGAAGAAGTTCGGCGTTTGCGGGTCAAGCAGCAGCGGGCTTTCGGTACCGTTGATACGGTAGGTTGGCATCAGCAGATATTGCAGCGGGCCGTTACGGTCTTTTGAACAGGACGTAGCCGCCTTTTGATTCACGTCGGCGCAGGGTGCCGGGGTGCGATGATTCAGCTGATTAGGCACGCATTGCTCTAGCACAATGTGGCGCAGCGCATCCGGGTTGCCGGAATGTAGCCAGTACCAGCCTCCCGCTCCCGCAGCAATCACCAACACCAGCAGCGCTGCCAGCAGGTATTTTAACCTTGTCATTTTGTCTCCCCAAATCAAACCAAGGGGGAAGAGTAACGTAGTTTGATGACCAAAAGAAAACGCCCGGTAAAATCACCGGGCGTTAGAGGGAGATTAGCGCTTGCTAATCTGGTCGAAGGTGCCACCGTTAGAGAAGTGCTCTTTCTGCGCTTTTGTCCAGCCGCCGAACTCGTCATCAATGGTGAAGAGCTTCAGTTTCGGGAATTCGTTTTCATACTTCTTCGCGACAGCCGGGTCACGTGGGCGATAGTAGTTCTTCGCCGCGATTTCCTGGCCTTCCGGTGAGTAGAGGTATTTCAGGTACGCTTCCGCTACCGCGGTAGTGCCTTTTTTTCTCCGCCACTTTGTCGACCACGGAAACGGTCGGCTCGGCGAGGATAGATTCGCTTGGGGTGACAATCTCAAACTTGTCTTTACCCAGTTCGTTCGCCGCCAGCAGCGCTTCGTTTTCCCATGCAATCAGCACATCGCCGATACGCGTTCTACGAAGGTATTCGTCGAACCGCGAGCGCCGGAGTCCAGCACTTCCACGTTCTTATACAGCGCCTTCACGAAGTCCTGCGCTTTGGCCTGATCGTTGTTGTTGTGATGCAGCGCGTAGCCCCAGGCCGCCAGGTAGTTCCAGCGAGCGCCGCCGGAGCTTTTCGGGTTCGGGGTAATCACGGAAACGCCCGGTTTAATCAGGTCGTTCCAGTCATGAATCTGTTTCGGGTTGCCTTTACGCACCAGGAACACGATGGTGGAGGTGTACGGCGCGGAGTTATCCGGCAGACGTTTGATCCAGTTTTTGTCGATGCGGCCGCGCTCGGCAATGGCGTCAACGTCATAGGCCAGCGCCAGCGTTACCACGTCGGCATCAATGCCGTTAATCACGGAAGTGGCCTGTTTGCCGGAGCCGCCGTGCGACTGACGAATCACCACGTTATCACCGGTCTCTTTTTTCCAGTGCGCGCTGAACGCCTTGTTGTATTGTTCGTACAGTTCACGCGTCGGATCGTACGACACGTTGAGTAATTGGATGTCCTTAGCCAGTACGCTGGTAGTAGCCAGCAAAAGAGTTAACCCCACGCCCCACTTATTCATCGCCCGCTCTCTTATCTGTTGTGTTGTAATGAGGCTAGCGTGCCAGAAATCGAACCAATGATTAAAGAATAAAAAAAGATTGATTATGCAGTTTTGAAATATAAGCAGACACGCGAAATGCGCGTTTGCTCGAAATCACTCAGCGGGGGAGATAGAGGAGGGAAGAACATCCCCAGGCCGTTAAAAACTGCCCGGGGAGGAATGGAATCAGACTTCTTCCATACGGCCGAGCAGCGCCTGCAGACGATCCTGCCAGCCGCTCTGCTGTTCTTTCAGCTGGTTGTTTTCACGCTCCAGCTCTTCACGGCTCTGGTGTGCAGACTGTACATCCTGCGCCAGGGTGTTGTTCTTTTCTTTCAGCTCTTCGATTTCCATCTGCAACAGCGTGATGGTATCAATCGCCTGCTGAACTTTCGCTTCCAGTTTCTCAAACACTTCTAATGACATCGTCATAACCTCTCCTGATCTTGCAAGGCGTTGATATCGTCCCGGAACCCCGGCGACGCCTTATCTTAAATAAGCGCACGGCTTGCAGTCGATTGTATGGAGCCCCCGTCGCGACTGTCCAGCGCCAGAGCCTGTAGATTGCGGTTGTCCGCAATTTTCGGTCTCATCCTGGAGCGTTAGCGTCCATTCTGATTAAATTGTTAAATGTTTAGCCACGAGAATGTTTCCCTCCTCACACTTTCCGTTCCAAAACGTGCATTTTTTGGCGCGAAAACGCTCATTTCTTGACGCGGTACACACATTTTGATTCGATATTTCTCGTTTACGCTCGTTAACGATAAATTAACACTATGCCTACATGGCAACATGAGTGTCCCGAACGCTCATGTACACAATAATCATCAATTAGTCTTCAGGATTCCGATTATGAGCCAAACATCAACCCTTAAAAGGCCAGTGCATCGCAGAGTTTCTTGGTACCGGGTTGTTGATCTTTTTCGGCGTGGGGTGTGTTGCGGCGCTGAAAGTTGCGGGTGCAAGTTTCGGCCAGTGGGAGATCAGCATCATCTGGGGTTTGGGCGTGGCGATGGCCATTTACCTGACCGCAGGGGTTTCCGGCGCACATCTTAATCCGGCAGTAACCATTGCACTTTGGCTGTTCGCTTGTTTCGACGGGCGCAAAGTGGTGCCGTTCATCGTGGCTCAGTTTGCCGGTGCCTTCTGCGCCGCCGCGCTGGTCTACGGGCTTTACTACAACCTTTTCCTCGACTTTGAACACACGCACAATATGGTGCGCGGCAGCGTCGAAAGTCTTGAACTGGCCGGTATTTTCTCGACTTACCCGAACCCACATATCAATTTTGTGCAGGCATTCGCGGTAGAAATGGTGATTACCGCTATCCTGATGGGCGTGATTCTGGCGCTCACCGATGACGGTAACGGCATTCCGCGTGGGCCACTGGCACCTCTGCTGATTGGCCTGCTGATTGCGGTTATCGGCGCGTCCATGGGCCGCCCTGACCGGATTTGCCATGAACCCAGCGCGTGACCTCGGACCGAAAACGTTCGCCTGGCTTGCTGGCTGGGGCGATGTCGCCTTCACCGGTGGCAAAGATATTCCTTACTTCCTGGTGCCGCTGTGTGCGCCAATAGTAGGTGCAGCGCTGGGGGCGTTCAGCTATCGCAAGCTGATTGGTCGTCACCTGCCGTGCGACACCTGCGAGGTTGAAGAGCCGAAGGCGGCCTCCAGCCAGAACCAACAAAATGCTTCGCTGTAAACTGACTACGGAACGTTCATTATGACTGACAAAAAATATATCGTTGCGCTCGACCAGGGCACCACCAGCTCCCGCGCCGTCGTTATGGATCATGACGCCAACATCGTCAGCGTGTCACAGCGCGAATTCGAACAAATTTATCCTAAGCCAGGCTGGGTTGAGCACGACCCAATGGAAATCTGGGCAACCCAAAGCTCCACGCTGGTCGAAGTGCTGGCGAAAGCCGATATTAATTCCGACCAGATTGCCGCTATCGGTATCACCAACCAGCGTGAACCACCGTGGTATGGGAGCGCGAAACCGGTAAGCCGATTTACAACGCCATCGTCTGGCAGTGCCGCCGCACCGCGGATATTTGTGAACAATTGAAGCGCGATGGCATGGAAGAGTACGTTCGCAAGGCCACCGGCCTGGTAGTGGACCCGTACTTCTCCGGCACCAAAGTGAAGTGGATCCTCGACCACGTCGAAGGCTCCCGCGAGCGTGCGAAACGCGGCGAACTGCTGTTTGGTACCGTTGATACCTGGCTTATCTGGAAAATGACCCAGGGGCCGCGTTCACGTCACCGACTACACCAACGCCTCACGTACCATGCTGTTCAACATCAACACGCTGGAGTGGGATGACAAAATGCTGGACGCGCTGGATATCCCGCGCGCCATGCTGCCAGAAGTACGTAAGTCATCCGAAGTGTACGGCCAGACCAACATTGGCGGTAAAGGTGGTACGCGTATTCCTATCGCCGGGATTGCCGGTGACCAGCAGGCGGCGCTGTTCGGCCAGCTATGCGTAAAAGAAGGGATGGCGAAAAATACCTACGGTACCGGCTGCTTTATGCTGATGAACACCGGTGAGAAAGCGGTGGCCTCCAGCCACGGCCTGCTGACCACCATCGCCTGCGGCCCACGCGGTGAAGTGAACTATGCGCTGGAAGGCGCGGTATTCATGGCGGGCGCGTCCATTCAGTGGCTGCGCGACGAAATGAAGCTGATTAGCGATGCGTTCGACTCCGAGTACTTCGCCACCAAGGTGAAAGACACCAACGGCGTGTACGTGGTACCGGCCTTTACCGCCTCGGCGCACCGTACTGGGACCCGTATGCTCGTGGTGCCATCTTCGGCCTGACCCGCGGCGTGAACTCGAACCATATTATTCGCGCTACGCTGGAATCCATCGCCTACCAGACCCGCGACGTGCTGGAAGCGATGCAGGCAGACTCCGGTATTCGTCTGCACGCTCTGCGCGTGGACGGTGGCGCGGTCGCCAACAACTTCCTGATGCAGTTCCAGTCCGACATCTTGGCACTCGCGTTGAGCGTCCGGAAGTGCGTGAAGTCACCGCGCTCGGCGCGGCCTATCTGGCCGGTCTGGCGGTCGGCTTCTGGCAGAACCTGGATGAACTGCAGGAGAAAGCGGTGATTGAGCGCGAGTTCCGCCCGGGGATTGAAACCACCGAGCGTAACTACCGCTACAGCGGCTGGCAGAAAGCGGTTGAAACGCGCGTTAGCGTGGGAAGATCACGAAGGGTAAGCACTGAGCCTCCCCGGGGTCGGCGCAAGCGCCTCGCCCGGGCTACCAATCTAATGTAACCCGGCCGAGCGCAGCGACGCCGGGGACGGCACTAACCATCAACCAAATATCGGCAACATCAAATACAGCTTAATCACCCAGCGCGTTGACGATATCAATAAAGAACGCCCCCACCATCGGCAGCCACCAGAAACGCCATATGTGACGGCCCGAAACGCTCGGTAATGGCCTGCATATTGGCAATCGCCGTTGGCGTTGCGCCAAGACCAAAGCCGCAGTGACCGCCGCCAGCACCGCCGCGTCGTAGTTTTTGCCCATCAGACGGTAGGTGACGAAAATGGCGTACAGCCCCATCGCCACGGCCTGCACCGACAAATGACCAGCATCGGCAGCGCCAGAGAGGCCAGCTCCCACAGCTTAAGCCCCATCAACGCCATCGCCAGGAACAGCGACAGGCTGACGTTACCCAGCACCGACACCGCCCGCTCAAACACGCGGTAAAAGCCCATCAGCGCCAGACCGTTGCTGAGGATCACCCCAACAAACAGCACGCAAACAAACGTTGGCAACTCGAGTGCCGTACCGGCCAGCAGTTGCGCAATGATTTTGCCGAGCGTGAGGCAAATAGCGATAAGCGCGATAGTCTCAATCATCACCAGCGAGGTAATGCTGCGCCCCACGTCCGGTTTCTCAAACGCCGTTGGCACTTCCTGATCCTCCGGGCTCCCGTCCGGTGAGGAAGAGTGCTTCACCAGATAGCGCGCCACCGGTCCGCCAATCAGACCACCGAGCACCAGCCCGAAGGTGGCGCAGGCCATTGCCACTTCCGTTGCATTTTTCAAAGCCATAGCGTTCGATAAACAGCTTGCTCCACGCCGCCCCGGTACCATGACCGCCGAAAGCGTGATTGACCCCGCCAGCAGGCCCATCAGCGGGTCGAGCCCTAAGAGCTTCGCCATGCCAATGCCCAGCGCGTTTTGCAGCAACAACAACCCCACCACCACAATCAGGAACGTCCCCACCACCTTGCCGCCCGCGCGCAGGCTGGCGATATGGCGTTCAGACCAATAGTGGCGAAAGAACGCCAGCATCAGCGGGTCCTTCAGGCTCATGTCGAAGTCGAGTTCCCAGCCCATGCTCTTTTTCAGCACCAGCAGCGCCAGCGCCACCAGCAGGCCGCCCGCAACGGGCTCGGGGATGGTGTATTTCTTAAGGAAGGGAACGCTCTGAACCAGTTTTCGTCCTAGCAGCAACACCAGCGTTGCGGCAACGAGCGTCGATAAAGTATCGAGATGAAACATAATTACAGCTCCTGACTAAAACGTATGATTCATTCACACGCGACCAATTTCCCATGTCGTCCACGCCTCCTCGTGAGGGCGTTGGGCAAAAGTGTAAGCAAGAAAAAGGACAATAGGGTAGAAAAACGTACTATTTGTCATCATTTTCGTTAACTTATCCCGCCAAACCCCCTTATTTTACACGGCTATTTTCCGCAATAATTTGTCATCAGTGAAAGCAACCGATTGCTTTTACCAACCAGTCCGCTAAAATCGCCACTTTTCCACCACGGGATTACCTCTGAGATGTCTTCTAACACACTCGATCAAGCCAATGCGCAACCGATTGCGCATTCGCAGAACAGCGAATTAATCTATCGTCTGGAAGATCGTCCACCGCTGCCGCAGACGCTTTTCGCCGCTTTTCAGCACCTGCTGGCGATGTTTGTTGCGGGTGATCACCCCCGCGCTGCTCATCTGCCAGGCGCTGGGCCTGCCAGCGGAAGACACTCAGCACATTATCAGCATGTCGTTATTCGCCTCCGCGGC
>JARGCU010000092.1:0-61248 GCA_029227775.1 Morpho helenor
AAACCAAAGAGATTCAGCCTGAACAACATTACCTTCTTTGCCTAGAATGAAATGATAAAAAATAGCAAATTTCCAACTTTGCATCATGTATGTTCTATAAAAATTTTCTTTTCCTGGTAATATGTTTTTATATTTCTTATGCCAATAAATTTTGAAATATTTCCTATATAATTCAAAACATTCATCTGAAAAAGTAAAATGTTGATCTGGTTTTATTGAAAAAAAGAAATTCAACATTTTTTCACTAATCATTTCATCTTGTATTTCGTTAACAATCATAAATTGAAAAAATCTGTAAAATCTCTGTCATCTTTTTCGCTATAAACCAAATTAAATCTCCGCATTAATCCATCTGTCATTGACTCATGAGAAATATTGTTAACATAGCTTTCAAATGTATTAATAAAAAATAAGGTCAATATTAGGTTTTTAGTTTCAATAGATTCTTTTTTTGTTTTTCCTTGTTAATTTTTCATGATCGTATGATTTTAACAAATACTCTTTTATTTCTGATAATGGTGATCCAATTTTTTCTATTTGTTTAAACATTTGAGCAGCCTCATCTTCGATCCAATAACCATATTGATGTTTTCCATCTTTTGTTTTTGGTAGTTGGGTTAATTCTTCAATGAATTTTGCGGCTCCGTTTGGTCGTGAGAAATTTTGTTCTATTACTTTTTTTCCATCTATGTTTTCTGGAATCATTTTTTTTATTTGAGAGGTTGAAAATGTTTTGGCACTTCCGGAAGGTGCTAAAACAGTTATCCATTGTATCAAGATAGTTTATTTCGTTAGATAATGGAATTTCATATGTGATATTATTTTTAACGCAGAAAGCACTTAAAAAACTGAAAAATGAAAAAACTGGTAATGCACATGGAATCTCTGTATTCTCTAAAAATTTAGAGTATATTATAGAGAGTATATCTGATTTCTTTTCTGTACTTTTAGTTAGAAATGGATTTGGAATTAATGACATTATTTCAAAAATATTCTCATTGTTTATTACTTCTAGAGCTTTATTATAAATATATGTTTTGTGTTCTTCTCCGATAAAAGACTCTTTATTTTTTTCAGTCATTATTACAACCCTTATTTTTATATATAACGAATTACATTAAAAGGTCAAATAAAATTTTTGTCAAATTTATATTAAAACAAATATGACAAAAACAAACAGTATTTATGACATTAAGACAAGATTATGACAAATTAAATTATCTTAACCGCTTGTTTTAAAATGTTTTTTTTATATTTTTTTTAATTTTTATTCTTATTATTTATATAATAATATATTTTTTTGTCTTTTTAAAACCTTATTTGTTTATGACAAGATTTTAACTTTTATGATGACAACTATTTTTTATGACAAATGTTATTTTACTCATTGATTTATATTGTTTTTTTTGTCATAAAGTGTCCTATGACAAAACTATGACAAGATGACAAATAAAGACAAAATATTTTTGAATTTAACAAAAAAAAGGACTATAATATTCAAAATAATTTTAAAGAGGTAAGTGTAATGACAGATCATTTTGGCTACCATATTAATATTATAAATAAAGGTATTATTGGAGAATGCTCTAAAATCATAGAGGAAATTGAAGAGGTTATTGATGCTGAGAAACAGAAATCAAAAATCATGATTTTAGTAGAACTTAGTGATCTTTTAGGTGCTATTTTACTTTATATTCAAAAGTATGAATTAAATATAGAGGTAGAATTTGTTTCAGATAAAAATACAAATATTGATAAATTCATTAATTCTAGTGTTTTATTAAAAACGGCAAAAAATTTAGAACAGAAAATAAAATCGGATACAGAAAGAAACGTAGAAACCCTCATTAAACATTTAAATTCATATTTATTAAATAATTTTACAGATTTTTCATTTTTAGATCTTTATACAATGTCCAACATAACAGAGAGAGCTTTCAAAAATGGATATAGATAATAATTATATTTCAACAACATTTATTGACGTAAAATTAATATATGAGGCTATTTCTCACTATATTACCAATGATTACTCAATGATTTCAGTTCCATCATGTGTAAATATTGAATCTACTTTGCATTCAAGTCTCGGAAGAAAAAATACCATATATAAATCCTATTGCGCGAGATCGTAAGCATAACAGTTATTATGTAGGTAGTGCTGAACAATCTTTTATATACCTTCATTCGATAGGCAAGATAGATAATGGTAAATATATGGCTCTAACGCCATGCGTTAGAGATTGAAATTGAGGATGAATTTCACCTTAGTGTTTTTTTGAAATTAGAACTTATTATAATAGGAATTCATAATATTTCCGATATTATGAATTCTGCTATATCTTTCTTTAAACAATTTAATAATGAGGTTGTTGTGGTAGATTCTGGAAATAGACCTTTTGAAAAAGATCTACTTATTAATGGTATCGAGGTTGGAAGTTATGGTATTGATTACATGATAGATGGAACTCCTTATACTTATGGAACTGGTATTGCAGAGCCTAGATTTTCATATTCTTTAATCTAATTAAAAAAAAGGGATGCTAACATCCCTTTTATTAATTTATTCTTTATTTATAATATATCTTTTAATTTCTTTCATTAATGCATTTTCTATTAAGGCAATATTTTTTTCTTTTAATATTTTTTCTTTTTTTTCTTTTATGATTTCTAAAACAGGAATATCTACAAATTTTTTACTAATTATCTTTAAATACTCTTCTTTTTCTTTAAATGTTGGCTCATTTATATTTATAAAGTAATTGAATCTTCTTTTAACGGCATGGTCTACCAATTTTTCATTATTCGTTGCTGAAATTAAAATAACATTTGAAGGAAGTCTATCTATTTCTAACAACAAAGCTGATACTATTTTTACATTTTCTAATGTTGTTGATCCTATATCACTCTCTGAATGCCCTCGATGTGTTAACAAACATTGAATCCATTTCATCTATAAATAAAACACAGTTAATGTTTGATATTTTATTTAAAACTGAACTTATCCTTTCCGAAGTTTGTCCCATATATGAAGAAAAAAGCGTAGAAAGGTTAAATGTAAAGAATGGCAAATCTAGTTTTGTTGCAATTGCGTTAGCCAATGTTGTTTTTCCATTTCCAGGAGCACCAGATAAGAATAATTTATTAGAAGCTGGAATTCCATATTTTAAAAACTTATCTTTATTTTTATATTCCTCAAAAAATAAATTTAATTGTTCTTTATTTTCACCTGAAAGAAATACTTCTTCTATATTTTTTTTATCTAAGGTTTGAAATACATACTTTTCTTCTAATTTTAACGTTGCCAATTCTCTTGGCTGTTTTCTCAAACTTCGCCTATACTTTTTTTCAATGCTGAACCATCTTTCTCAGCATTCATTATTGTAGTACAATAGTCTATTAAATTTACTTTATCACCACTTAACGATTTAACTATTATGTTCATAACCTCTTCATTTTTTAATGCCATAATTTATTTCCCAATTTTAAATTTCATTTAAAAATTATAACTTTTTTAAATTGTAATTCAATTTTTTTTAATATAATATATTGGTATATTTCTAAATTGGATAGGGAAACTTTATGAAAATTGAAGATTTAACACCATTTTTTTTAATGCTAAGAAACATTAACCTGAAAATGTTTGTAATTTTTGCATTACTAATATAGAACTTAAACATCTTTATGGTATCGATTTATTTGAAGATTTACTTATTCAGGGTGTGAATAGAAAAATAAATAATGAGGATGTTTATTTTATAGGTATTAAAAATATTGTATTAAAGGAGGAATATCGTGGGATGAATATATTAACTACTATAATTGACTCGTTAGAAACTTCTAAAGTTCCTATTTTTATTGATGATATTATTAACTATAGGCTTTTTTCTTTCTTTTACAAAAGGGAATATATTAATTTAAAATATAATTCTTCTTATGGTTGGAAAAGGTGTATGTATAAAATAAATTATTGATAGTCAAAATAAAAGCCTTCAAAGAGAAGGCTAAAAATTGGTATATTTATTATATTTATTATATTTATTATAACTTCAAAAAGGAGTAGTATGTGTAATAGATTTTATTTAATTTAAAAGTCACCTACATACTTAAACTATATAGTATAATAACCATGAAATGTCAATTTATTTTTTTAATCTTTACAAATATATTTTAAAATTAACCAAATCTTTCCTGATTATACTCAAGTATATCGCCAGTTAAAGGGCAAACATAAAGATTATCTGGTTTTTTATATGGCCCATATGGTTCTCCCATATCTTTAATTACTTTCTCAAGAATCCCTAATAATTCTTCTTTAGCTGCTGGCTTAAGATATTGATTTGAACAAAAATAGGTATACATATTTTGATTAGGATATAGATAATCATTACTTATAGAATAGTCTGCCCCTTTTAAAATAAGATATATTACAACAATCCAACTATGAGATCCACATGCTAACAAGAAACCTGTTTCTCCAGATTTACCTTGTGGTTCATTAATATCAAATCCTTTATTTAAAATTTCATCAATCATTTCCTGAACTTTATTTATACTTAGTTCTGGATTAATGCTGCCATAAATATGCTGCCAATTTCTTAAAAAATGTCCTAATATGTTAAATTTTCCAGCATTTTTGTGTTTCAAATTTATATTGTCATTATTTAAAAGCATAATAGCAGTGTCAATGTTTTTATCTGTATGAACGTGTAGAGCATTCATTAAAGGATTAAAGCCATATATATTTGTTTCATTAATATTAGCTTTAAACTCTTCAATTAGAAATTGACAAATTTCTTTTTTACCAATTCTTGCTGCAAAAAGTAAAGCGTTTTCTTCTCTATAATTAGGATCGTCAATTATACGATTATTTTCACACAAATCATACAATGTCTTTGTCATTATATGACCTTGATTTTTTTCTTCTTTAAATTTTTGTTCTAACAATTCTGGATATTTAATTAAAATTTCCTTTATTTCTTTTTTGTTTTCATGATATATAGCAGCAAATAGATTAACAATATTCATTATTTCTTTCCCTTATATTATTAAATAGAGCGAATACATTCTAATATTTTTTCTTTTGATTTCACCTTTATCATTAAATTTTCCTCTTCTATAATCTCATTTATAAATAGAACAGCATTCATTAGGCTAAAACCTTCTTCATTAACATATTTTTTTAACAATCTATCCAATGACATTTCAGTAACTTGTGTCTTCCTAACAAGGTCCATTATATCTTTTATATCGTCTTTATTCAACATAAAAGATTCTATTTTATCATTATATAAATTTTTAATTTCTGATTTTTTAAAATGACTTAATCCTTTTGAATATTTTATAAATTCTTCTAGTTTTTTTTCTTTTATTAAGTCAGCCATTTTTTTATCTTCAAAATATGTAGAACTAAAATCGTCTATAACGTTTAATTTAAAAAACATAAACAGAATAAAGGTGAATAAAGTAAAAAAACTTATTCCGTCTAAGAATTTCATTATTTCAAAAAAAACTCCATAGTAAATATTAAAAAAATCAATAATTTTCTCTGGCAAAACAAATAATGTCAAAGAGGACAAACCGAATAAAGCAGGTAAAATGATGTCTCTTATTCTTTTTTTTGTTAAGATTGACTCTCTTTTCTCATCAATAAAATTTGATGCTATATTTAATAAATTTTCTCTTTTTTCAATTAAACTATTTATTATTTTCATATAACCTCTTTTATTTAAAATTTTCTTCTAAAAAATTATTTAGTCCATTAGCAAAAGCCCGTACATCGTCTTCATAATCGGTATCAGGGTCGTAGTAATCAAATTTAACATCTATATTTTCTAATTCTTTATATATTTTTCCAGAAAGAGTTTCTGAAAAAACGATATTGTACTTGATTTCCCATTCTAGCTCTGAATTAATTACAGTTTTAACATCTTTTAATAGCGATTTTAATATTTGAACCGAAGGGTTTTCATGATGTATCTCCGAAACTAATGGCTCTAATTGTTCGACTAAATTATTGACATTGTAGGCATAACGTTCCATATCATCTTCGTAATTATTCAAATAATCATTTTTAAGCGTTAAATTTAAACTTTTCACTATTTTTTTTATTTCGCCATTGACTTTATTAGAAAAAATAATTGAATGTTTTTTGCTTGGATAAATTTCAGGATCATTAATTGTTCTTTTTATCAAGTTATTAAGATTGATAAGTTTTAAAATTTTATTTTTCATATTAGCTCCTTATTTTAAAGTGATAACTCCAAGATAGCATAAGTATATATTTAAATCAATAATTAAACATATTGATTTTAATTTTTAATAGTGCTATTATTTATTAATTAGAATTTAAGGAGATCTTATGCTTACTGGTTCAGCGTTAAAAAATTTGAAAATGAAAATTTCTAAAGAAGGCAGTATAGTTATATCATACCAAAACCACCCTTATCAAAAATTATCCGATTTTGAAAAATATTTTTATCCAGAAGATAAAAACGTTGGCTTTATTAATTCTTTTTTATTTAATGAAATTTCTATTGAAAATAATGTAACTATTTTAGATATTCTTAATTCTTTTATTCCGTGGAAAGAACAAATCGAAAAAATTATTGATATAAACATTGATAGTTATATTGACTACATAAATAATTATGTTTGCAATGAAAAAGATTATTCTAAATGGGAAAAAATTGAATTTATAAAAAGATCATCAGTTAAAAAAATAAATAAGTGTTTGGCTTCTATTGAAGAAATAGTTAATAAAAAACTAGATATTAATAAGTATCGTCAATTTACAGGATATTTTGGTTTAAAAGAAAGTAATATTAACTTGATTTATTTTTATGATAAGGATAATCAACTTTCTCATTTTAGTGGTGATCCATTAATTGATGTTTCAACTTATAAAAATGTTCCTATAATTCTTAATGAAAATGGGGTAATTGAGAGTGTTGTTTTTTCTGAAAATTTAGAAGGTGCTCTTATTGAAAATGATGATTATGGCAAAAAAACTGTTAAACTTAAAATGAAAAATAATTTTTATTTTATAGATTTGCTGGTTCATTTATCTTCGCTTCTTTATTTTTATGAGCCATTAAATTCAGAGCAAAAGTCAGAGAATTATAAGAGATTTAGTGACAATTTTTCAAAATTATCAGAGTCAAATAATAGTGAATTTAAAACTGAATCTACTTTAATTTGGGAGGACTTCGTAAATAGTATACAGTAAATAGTATACCGTGTTAATATTTTCCATAATAATCTTCATGGTCTGTATATCCTAATATTTTAAAATATGGCACATATCCAGACCATTTCCCTTTTATATTTAAGCAATACTCAGAAACGTTGACATGCCAATAAATAAAAATATCTGAATGTCTTAATTTTCCATTACTTTTTTTTACTATTTCGTCTGCTACGTGTTTAAATTCCATCTCGGCAAGATTTGGAACACAAGCAGCAAGGTTTGACCAATGACTTTCAATATCTATATTTATCAAGTTGTCTATTTCTTTGTTGGATAGTTTATTTTTCATTTTTATTTCCATTTTTAATATATTTTATATTTATATTTCTTATTTTATCAAAAAAAACTTCCAAATATTGCAGCAATACTTGGAAGTTTAAAGTTTATCTTAATTTTTAACCTGTATATTATCTACTATTTCAGATATCTTTAATTTTTTTTCTTTGTTATTTTTTTCTTTTAATATTGGCTTTAAATCTTCGGTAATAAAACAGAAATCTTCCAGATTTATTTCAAATTTATCTTTATATTCCAACCTTTTTTTAAGAGAGTTTTTTACTTCTTCTTCACTTAATCCTGCTTTTACAAAATCATTAATTATCTTTTCAATATCTTCGTTCGTTAAGTTTTCTCTAAGAACATAATTGTATTCAGTAAAAAAATCTTCCCATTCTAACCTGTAATAATTTTCGCGTTGCTTTATAAGGCAATTTTCTGTTTTTTCGGCCTTCACAAGTCGCAGACTAAAACTTTTTTCGTCAATTTTTCTTTTTATTCTTTTAATACAAAATAATTTTTCAAAAACAAGTTTCGCTGTTATTCCAGTAAAACAAATAGTTGCTATTGCAGACACAGTTAATAATAAAAATAATGGTATTCCAGCAAAAAGATTTTCTTTAAATTTACCAAACATGAATTCAAGAAAAATAGCTAACGAGCTAAATGCTATTACAAAAAATCCAGATAATATAACAGGTATATTATAATAGTTTTTTACATCTTTAATTGTTTTACCTTTAAAGTTTTTTTCATATATAAAATTTTTTATTATATTTATTAACATTTTTTCCTCGCTTATTAAATTACTCTTTAAATATATTATCAACAATTGAATTTAATTTTCTTTCTTTTTCAGTATGTATTTCACTTTCCAATATCTTCATTATAATAAATAAATCTTCAATATTGATGTCTACATTTTCTCCTTTTTCTTTTAATCTTTCAAGAGTTGCTTTTTTTACACTATCTATGTCTAAATTTAACTCTTTTATCATTTCTTGAAATTCTAAAAGATCTTCATTGTTTAATTTTTGTTCAAACAATTTGTTTTTATCTGAAAAATATTCATTAATTCTAAATCCAGCTTGGATTTTATTTTCAAATTTAACTAATGAAATTGGTATGTCTTTATTGGCAATCATGTTGTAAGAGTTTTTCGCTTTAAAAATTTTTTGAAAAATCAATGACGATATCAAAATACCTGAGAAAAAACTTAATATGCATGAAAATGGCAATGCTAAATACAATGCTGCTTTTAATATATTTGAGAACAACGATCTTTCAAATGTAAAATTTATAAAAATAAAAATGCAAGATATAAATATTGTACTAAATGTTAAAAAATAGGGGAACACTTTATTTATTTCATTTTGATACCATGCTTTTATACTTTTTATTGAAACATCTTTAAATTCATATTTAAAAATAAAATGACTCATAATTTTATTCATTATATTTTCCTCGTAATAACAGTTTCTTCATGTTACCATCTTTATATTTTAAAATCAAAAAGAATTGAGATTTTTAATAAAATATGCTATAATCTTCAAAAAAGGAGGGTATGACTATGATTATATCAGCAAGTAGAAGGACTGATATACCAGCTTTTTATTCAGATTGGTTTATGAGACAAATAATGAATGGCAAAATATATCGTAAAAACCCTTATAATGGTGAAATTTATTGTAATGATATATCGCCTGATAATGTTGATGTTATAGTTTTTTGGACAAGAAATCCAAAGCCGATGATAGAAAAAGGTTATTTGTCTCAACTTCAAAATTTAGGCTATCGTTTTTATTTTCAATATACCATTACAGGTTATAATATAAAATCAAGTTTAAATAAAAACATTGACGGAAATACTCCACACCCATTAAAATCAATAGATACTTTTAATCAACTTGCGGATTTGATAGGAAAGGAAAAAATTATTCATAGATTTGATCCAGTTGTTATTTGTGACCAAATAACTAAACAAAAAATTATTAAAAATTACAGGGAAATATCTAAAAGAATACCGGAAGGGATAAAAACAGTTGTTAGTTTTTTAGATGTATACAATCACGTCTCTAAAAATATGTCTAATTATGGCTTTACAAACATTAAAGACTTAACCAAAAATGAAAATAAAAATGATTTAGATGAATTATTATTATCTATAATGGAAGTTAATAAACTATATCAAAAAGAAATGTTTTCTTGTTCAGAGAACATCGATCTTTCTATTTATAATATAAAGCCTTCAAAGTGTATTGATGAAAAATATATTCAAAATGTTTTTGGAATTAAGGTTTCTAGACAAAAAGATAAAGGGCAGAGAGAAGATTGTGGTTGTGTTAAAAGTATTGATGTAGGTCAATATGAAACATGTCCACATGGGTGCGTATATTGCTATGCCAATAAAGATCATAAAACGTCTATATTTAATCTTAAAAATAATAAAATTAATAATGGACTTATTATTCCAGATGAAAGAACATGGTTAGACAATAGAATTATTTAATTATTAAATAGAGTTATGATCTTGGTAGAAAATAACTCTATTTGGTTTTAACTTTTAATTTAACTCATTATTATTTCGTTAAATCTTTTATAAATATCTAATACTTCTTTATCTGATTTTGCTTGCCTATATGCATCTTTTGTAATAGTTTCATCAGTTGAAATAAGATTTGCTCTCATACAGTCTTGAGAAATTTCGTCTATAAGAACTATTTCGCCATTATTATCAAATCCAAATTCCATTTTAACATCAATGAATTTTACACCACGTTCTAAAAAATGGTTGTACAAAATATTCCCTATTTTTTCAAGCATTTCCTTTGATTTTCTTAATTGTTCTTCGTTTAATAGTCCTAATCCTATTATGTATGATTCATTTAATGTTGGGTCGTCTACTCCAGCGATAGATACATCTTGTTTTAAATCAAACTTCATTAACATTTTGTTTAACTTTTGCCCTTCTTTTACCAATGAAGGATATAATCTTACTATGCTTCCGTAAGCATAAAATCTACAAATAAATTCAATAGGAATTGTTTTTATTTTCTTTACTAATAAACCATTTATTCCATTTATTTTTACAATTTTATCATTAAATAATTGTGTTTTTATTCCATTATCCGAAAGGATTTTAAATATAAATTCTGCTGCTTTTAACCTTTCTTCTTCTGTTCCAGATATGTTTCCCTCTCTATTATACGTAATAGATCTTAAATGTGGTTTAAAAACCATAAAACCAGTATTGTCATCTATTTTATAAATTTTCTTAGATTTTCCTTCTACAATTGGATTTGAAAAATCAATATTTATTTCTTTCATAAATAATCTCCTATATTATTATTCATCAAAATTTTTCGAAATTATATTTTCCACACTTAATATAGATTCAGCTAATTCTCTTGAAGTATCAATTTTTATGATTTCTATATTTGTATTTTCTCTAATATAATTGTAAGCTTTTTCATAAAGAGTATGATATTTTATAATTTGGTCCTCCATATCATAAATGTCTTTATTTTTTCTTGAATTTGCTCTTTCTAAAACTGTATTTAAATCAACAAAACAATAAAATAAAATATCTGGTAATGGCTCCCAATATTCTAATACTTTCTTTATGGTATCATTGGGTATATTATGTTCTATTAATTCTGTTAAGCAGGTCATAATATTTCTATCATACACTAAACTAACATGATCATTACAACGCCAATGATTTAGTCCAACACTTACACTCCAATCTATTACTTTTCCATTATTCAAAAGAGAACCAGCCTTACTTCCTATATCTCCTGAGTAAGGACAAACTAATATTGTTGGATTTCCAGCGATTTTTGTTTGTGAAAAATGTTTTGAGAGAGTTGATTTTCCACTGTTATCCATTCCATCAAAGCCTATAATTTTTCTTTCATTTAATCTTGGTATTAATCCGACATCAGCCATAAATGGAATTATTTCTATTTTTGTTGTTGCTAATATAGCACCGATTTCAAATATTTTTTTGTATTCAACAAGTCCATTTTTTCTTGCAGTACCTCCAGTGCTTACAATATCAAATACAAAATCAGACCAATTAATTTGAACTGCACTTTCTACACTTCCTGTCATATAAACAATATTTTCTTTTTTAATACCTAAATAACTTTCAGCTAATACTGGAAAACTTGTTGCCATTTTTTTATCTTCAAAATAATCTTGAGATTTTTTTAGATCTTTTTCTTTTACAAGCATACTTAATCGACAATTATCTTGATTAAAATACTTTAATATTGCCATAGATTTATGTCCAGACTCAAGCCATTGATCGCTTCCACAAATTATAATATCAAAGTAATTTTTATTTATTTTTAAATCTTCCCAACGCATTAAGGAAATCTCTAATTCAACACCTTTAAAAAATCTATAATGAGTTAAAATACGTTGATCTTTAATATCTTCAAGATGTAAAGAATTTAAGTATTCATTTAATACGGAAATTAAATTATTTTTTACTGCTCCAATTCTTATTTTTTTATTCACAAGAAACCTCCTTTTTAAACAATATAAATTCTATATCAGAAACTGAGAAAGAAGGATCGTTTTTAACTTGCTTTAAATCCTCCTCTAAAATATTTACAATGCAGGTAGATTCGGAAGTTTTAGATAAAGCTTGTCCATTCATAGAGTTACCTAATATTGTTAATAGATTACAAATAGTCGCCTTATTAAAACTTGGAAATATTTTTAACATTATATTTGTTGCGTTATAATATGAATCTTTAATTGCTTCATTTAGATTTTCATATTTTTTGGCAACTCCTACGACACCTAATACATTTTTAGAAGAATATGGATCTTTACCAGTCACAAATATGTAATCCTGTTCCTCTCTAGGCTTTAAGATTTCTACCTGTATATCTACAATAGCAGAAGCTTCAAGCGCTACTCCACCAAGTTCGCCATATCCTTGCGCACCATGAACATCACCTAAATATAAATAAGCATCATCGTTTTCCACTGGAATATAAACACTAACCCCTTCTGTTATTATAGGTAGGTCTAAATTTCCACCTATATTTGAGGCATGTCCCGTTTTTAAAAAACCGTCTTTGGGAGCTAAACCTATAATTCCTATCATAGGTTTGTATTTCATATACATACCATGTCCATAATATATTAAATCTTTATCTTTTTCATAATCTGATATAATTGGTGCTCTTTCAGCGAAATAATCTATATCAATTGGCGAAACACCAGCACTTTTAGAAAGACATTGAGCCATTCTTTCTGTTGTTATTTTTAGTATATCGACTTTTAAAACATCACCTTTTTTTGCCCCTATAACTTTTATTGGCCCTGTAAGTGGATGATGATGTTTATCGCCATATTTATTCCCTATAAGATCGAGCAAGTCATTCAAGTTTTCAAAATGGTCGCCAAATGCATTAATTGTTTCCACTTTAACTTTTTCGCCTGGTTTTATTTCAGCTATAAAATTTGAAGAATTTTCCATTTTTATTGAATAATTTGATTTAATTGTATTTTTATACATATTGCAATCTCTCCATTCCTGAAAGCGTATCTTTTAATGGTTTTATTGGACGAAGATCCATATAAGGTATTAATACTTTCTTAGGTAATTCTACGATGCTAAGTATAGTTTTTCCAATATCAGTAGGTTCTAATTTCCAAGATTCATCATATCCATGATCTCTATTCTTAATAGAGCCTATTGAAAGATATGAAACTCTTACATCGTAGTATCTTAATTCATCTATTAAACAGTTCGCCAGTCCTTTTATAGCAAGTTTTGTTGAACAATAGGCAGCACCACCTTCAAAACTATATTTTTCTGAATGAGAACCAACGATAACTATATCGCCTTTTGATTCAATAATTCTGTTTTTTAATATAGATATAATATTGAACAATGATGTTAAATTGACATTAACAGATTGGTTCCAATCAGATAAGGAAAGATCGCCAACATTTCCAAATTTGCGAACACCCGCATTTAGAACTAAAAGGTCTATCTTTTCCGGAAGATTGTTTAGAATAGAATTTTCGATAGGTTGATTAAGATCTACACTTATTTCATTATAGTGGAGTGGATTTTTTATTTCTTTTAAGGTTGTTCGGTTTAATCCAGTTACATGAAAATTACCATTTTCAATTAATATGTCTTTTATTCCTTCTCCAGCCCCACGATTACAGCCAGTAATTATAGCATTTTTCATCATTATAATTTCCTTTCGCTATTAAAAACGTATAATATCAAATAAACATATTAATATCAATGTTTTTTTTGACTTGTATTTTTTTTTAAATTTAAATTGTTTTTTATAACTTATGGAGATTTTATATGCAATGTGTTTGTGGCGGTGAAACAAAAGATAATGTTTCTATGAATAAAAAACTTGATTTATGTTGGCAATTTGTTGAGTGCAAAGTATGTCATAGGATTAGTTTGGACGTTTTAAAAAACTATAAAGGCGACAAAATTATTTGTTCCGGCATTAAATCTAGAGAAAAATATAGAGAAATGACATCTTAAAAAAAACAGCACCAAGTGCTGTTTTTATTTTAATTCATTTTTAACTTGTTTTTTTTCTTACCTTCAACTAATTTTGAAAAATAATCATGATTTAATAACATTTTTGTAAGTAAATTATTAGGTTCTACCTTTTCTTTCACTATTTCTGCTATTTTTTTCATATCGTCATTTTGATAAGATAGTATACTATCTTTAAATGCCATTATTGTTTCAACAGGAAATTTATCAGAATAAGATTTATCTTTTATAATTCTTTCGACTATATCTTTTTCTTTTTTAAATATATCTTCTTCTCTCCAATAAGATGTTTCATCTACAAGTGTTGTAATAATATTGCTTACTTCATTTTTATTTTTAATATTTTCAGAGGTCGCAATATACATATCGAGATTTCTTAATCCTATTCCAAGCATATTTTTTTGATATTGAGTATCTATTCCCCCTATTTCTATAATAACAGTTAGTGGTAATATTGCCTTCTCAATATTTTCTTTATTTAAATCTTCACTATTTTTATTATCTAAAACGTTAAATATTTTTTTTGCTATTGTTTCAAATGAAATATATGAATTTTGATAATCTGGATGATTAATTAGCATATCTAATGTTTTAAATCTATCATCCTGATAAATATCATTTAAAAGTTCAGAATTTTCATCCCTATTTTCGAATGGTGAAATTGTGAGCAATTTGTATTGTTCATCATAAAAAGCATCATTATAAAACATATCAATAACGTCAAGTTTTTCACTATTTTCCAGTCTATTATATTTATCATTATCGGACATAAAAGAACTTATTTTATATAAAACATATTGATCTTTTTCATTGTTTTCCATATTTACCTCTAAATTTAAAGCTACATGTTACAATTATAAGAAATTTAAATAAAAAAACAATAAAATAATTTGTGAAAATAAAGCCTTTCCCTGGCTTTATTCTTCAATTTAAAATTCAATAACATGTGGAATAAATCTTTCATTCATAATATCTAACACAGGTTTATCAAATTCTCGAATACAGAATGTTGTAGGTTCTGAATACAAAGTATTTGTTTCGCCATTTTCATTTAAAACAGGAGCCATCCAACAACAAGCAATAAAATTATTTCTCCCTTCTACTTTATATGGAGCATGATAAAGTTGATAAATACATTCTGTATCGCTATACCCACCTTCACTTTCAAATTCAACCCCTTCTCTTGGATCTACTATTTTAATATTCATAGATAGTCTTCCGATTATAGGTTTAGCAACATATTTTTGATTATTTTTAATAAATTTATCCGGAGTCATATATGTTTCTAAAATAGGCAAATCTTTATATTTGAAATAAAAATTATCATATTTTTTATCTTCTAATAAATGAGTTACATAAGCCCAAATACCTTTATTTGCTATAAACCAACGCCAAGCTGGTTCGTAAAATTTTACATCGTCTTTCCACTTATTCCAGTTTTTGAAGAAGTTTGTTTGCCCTTCCAACATTTCTTCCCACGGTTTCAAAAGGAATATATCACTTACAGGATCATCACCAATAAAGAATGGACTACCGCCATTATGCCTTGCTTCATATTCATCATAATCAAGATGTTCAATATCTTCAAAAAAACAATGAGACACATCGTTGAAAATTTGAGCAAATGTTTCACATGTAGCGGTATCTTCAATAAAATTGGTATCACAAATTACAGCAAAACCTTGTTTTATTTTCATATTTTCAGCAAATTCTTTTAAATATATGTAATATTCATTAAATTGAGCGTCACTACTTCCAGTAACTTCATTAGTAAATCTATTTTGAAGAAGAACCGATTCGAATAACATCACAGGCGTATCACCGTTAAACTCATAAATCGCTGCTACTTCATCATTATATGGATTAATTGCCGAGTCAAATCGACCATATAATGCGGGATGTTTCTTTTTAAATGTATATTTGGCATAATCTATAAAATAAGGGTGTTTTTTAAGAAAGTCACTACCAAAAAATTTATAAATAACTTCATCTTTTTCTTTGAAAAGCTTTTCTACAGCCTCAATCAGCATTTCATAAACAGAACTATATGTTTTGGCAATTTTTTCAGCGGATCTTGCCCTTAAACTATAAAATGGCATTTCATTTTGGTTATTTACAGGGAACTCTAAATATAAAGAAAGATCTTTGGCAAGGTCTTCTCTTTCTGAATAAAGGTATTGAGTCATAGGTAGTTCTTCTTTCATTACTTTATTAATATCGAAGTTTATTTTTTTATATACAGCTTTCATAAAATTACTTTCCTTATTTTATTTTCAAAGTTTAAAATTCAATTATTTTATAATTTAAATATTTATTAACCACCACCACTATATCCACCAGAACGAGCACCACCAGAACTTTTGAAAAATCCAGAAGAACGTGTACTTAAAGTTCTACTTTGATAGCTCCTTGAGGTAGTAGGCATTTTAACTTGCCCTGTTTTAATACCTTCTCGTAATGCAATTTTATTATTTTTTGAAATATTTCCTATGTAAGCTGATGTAATAACGCCACGGCGCTTTCTTCTTTCCTGATCATCAAGATTTTGATAGCTGGTATTTTGATAATTATTTGAAAGATAATTCATTCCATTCCCACGTCCAGCATTTACATATTGACTTAGCATATACCCTGCTGCCATACCACCCGCTAATGGGAAAACATGATCTGTAAATGTAGGATTTGATTTTACCTGGTTTTGAACATGATTATCACTTTGTGTTTGAACATCGGGAATATGCCCTTCATTGTTAATATTTCCAGACGCAGTATTATTTTTAAAAATTTCTTCGTTATTATCAGAATTTAATGATGACGAATTTACTAATCTATGAGTTTGACTGTTAGATGCATAAACATTTGTATTATTGTTATTTTCAGATACATAAGCTACGCCATATTTATCACATGTCGCTGAAGATACGTTTGTAATTTCACTATCAGCACGAACAATATGCAATTCTTTTGTTTTACCATCTTTTTCGTTTATGCCATAATAAATTTCCATGACGCTTGGGTCTTGCTCTCTCATTTTTGAGAGATAAGGAACCAACTCTTGACATTCTTTATTTATGTTTTCAAAAGTTTGGCTTTTAGATACAGAATTTACAAAATTATCCTCATCTTGTTTTGCCATTTCATCTGAATAGTTATCCTGATCAGGAGAATTATCACAACCATAAAGGCTAATTAAAGATAAAGCTATGAAGCTTTTAACGAAAAGTTTTTTTACATCTATCATTTTAACGTATTCCTTATTTGATTTACAAAGAATGTATATTTTAGTATATATTTGTATTAATTTCAACATATTTGTTTTTCATATTAACTCGAATTTTGCTTAATTTATTAATTTTGGATATTTAAGTTTAATTTGATCAATTAGTGACCACTTGAAAATTTTTTTAAAAAAAAAGCTAAAGGTTCGATGAAGCGTACCGATAATTGTTATATGGCAGCGTTGTCATACTACTTTTAAATAACACAAGGAAAACATTATATGTCAGTAATTAATACAAATACTCTTTCTCTGGTAGCACAAAACAACCTCAATAAATCACAGTCTTCACTTGGTACTGCTATTGAGCGTTTATCTTCTGGACTAAGAATTAATAGTGCTAAAGATGACGCAGCGGGTCAGGCAATTGCAAACCGCATGTCTTCACAGATTAAAGGTATGACTCAGGCTTCTAGAAACGCTAATGATGGCATTTCTATGGCACAAACAGCCGAAGGTGCTTTAAATGAAATTAACAACAACTTGCAGCGTGTTCGTGAGCTTACCGTTCAGGCTAAAAATGGAACCAATAGTGATACCGACCTTACCTCACTTCAGGATGAAGTTACCGCACGTCTTGATGAAATCAATCGTATTGCCTCAAAAACAACCTTTAACGGCATTAAAGTTCTTGACGGTTCAGCGGGTACAGCAGGTAAAGTTAACATTCAGGTTGGTGCTAATGATGGTGATGTTATTCAGATTGATCTTTCAAAAGCAAAAGCCGATACAACCACATTAGGTATCGCAAGCATTGATCTTACTACGGTTTCAGCTTCTGGTGATACCACGTTAGATGATATAGATACTGCTATCGGTAAAATAGATACAGCAAGATCAGGACTCGGTGCTACTCAAAACCGTTTTGAGTCCACTATTAATAATCTAAATAATACAGTTACAAACTTATCTTCTGCTCAGTCTCGTATTCAAGATGCTGATTATGCAACCGAAGTTTCAAGTATGAGTAGAGCACAGATTCTTCAGCAAGCGGGTATGTCTGTATTATCTCAGGCTAATCAGAATCCACAAAATGTTCTTTCCCTTCTTCGTTAATTATAGAAAGATAAATATTTTAAAGGAGCTTTTAGCTCCTTTTTTATTTATTTTATAATTATTTTTTCTGAACCATATTTAATAGTAATTTTATCTCTTTCTACAAGCCAAAAATCACTTTCACTTTTAATTTCATTTACTAACTCCCAAAGAAATTCTTGTGAAAATTCTGCTAATTTTTTTATTTTTTTTGTTTCATTTTTTGAAGTATAGATTTTTTTTCTTATTTTTAAACTTTTATGGTAATCTAACCAAAAATTGTCACTTTCTTCTTCATCTTCAACAATGTTTAAATTGTTTTTTGTTTTTTCAATATTATGCTTAACATCGCCATATTCTATACAAATTGATTCGAGTGAATGATTAATTGATCCCCAATAATCTTCGGAAGGATTTGGATCATAATTAAATTCTGTAAAGCCAATAAAATCGCTAAGAACTTCTAATCCATTAAATTCTGGCTTTCCATAATAGTTCGAATTTCCTGCATACTCTTTACAAAATACCGCATACCAAAATTCTACATCTGTTTCTTTCATCATTTGCTGAACTTTAATTAAAATTGTTTTTATTTTATCTATTCCTGATAATTTTTTATTCATTAATTTTATTTTAAATTCTTTAATTATATCTTCTTTTAATATTGAATTTAATTCGAATGTCGAAGCTGAACCTAATATTTTTGCAAATATATTTGCAGCCTCACTTAATGGAATTTTTTCTCCTGTGTATTCAGAAATTATTTTTTGGACACGTTTGTTATATTTGGATATATTATCTTCATTTATTTCAATTTGATTTTTCATTTGTAGTTATTCCTTATATTAAATTAATGGTTTTATATATTGAAAATTAGTTAAGTAGGAAACATTATTCGGCTATATATTAAAGTAATATAACTTTTTTGTTTTGGTAGGATTAAGCATCGATACATGGTTGGTTTTGCCATTGACACCTACTTGGCAAGCATTCGACTATGCTCTATTTTTTAATTATTGAATATTTAAAATAAAAGTCAATATATTTAAAAAATATTTAAAGCTGAAAGCATCGATTTAGAGCCAGATGTAAAGAAATCTTTGTTTTTTTTCATTTCTTCTTTATTCATCCAATGTAACGATATTATTTCTTTTTTATCGAAATTTATTTTATTTATATCAATTTTGTGATTTATTTTGAAAACATACCAGTCATGTAATGATGCACCATATCTACAACTATCATTTAAATTTTCAAATTCAGCAATTAATTCATATTCAGATATATTTAGACTTATTTCTTCTGATACCTCTCTAAGAAGAGCATCCTCTATAGTTTCACCTTCTTCTATATGCCCTGCTACAACACTGTATTTTTTACTGTAAGCTGGATCAGCCTTTTTTATTATAAGCATCTCATTATTTTTGTTAAAAAATAGGGCAGAAACAGTCATGTGAATTTCTTGCCCATTTTTGTTTATTTTTTTTCGTTTCATTTTTGCCTCTTTTTATTTTCAATGTTAATATGTTTCGTTTATTAAATCAAATATTTATTTATTTTTGAAATTTAATATAAAATAAATAATAATTAAATTTAAATCATATAAATATAAAAAAAAGGAAATAAAATGTACACTGAAGAACAAATTATGAAACATACCCCAATGATGCAAGATTATTTAAGAATAAAAAATGAACATGTTGATAAATTAATTTTTTATAGAATGGGTGATTTTTATGAAATGTTTTTAGAAGATGCTGTTCTTGCTTCAAAAGTATTAGGTATAACTCTTACAGCAAGAGGTAAAGTCGATGATAAACCTATTCAAATGGCAGGCATACCTTTTCATGCGGCAGAATCATATCTTAATAAAGCGGTAAATAAGGGTTGTTCAGTAGTTATATGTGAACAAATACCTTCTACTGAAAAGGGCATAATGAAAAGGAAGGTTACTCGTATCATTACGCCTGGCACTGTTTTAGATACTGGTGTTTTAGAAGATAAAGAAACTAAGTATCTTGCTTCTATTTATAAAAAAAGAGATAACGTATATGTATCTTGGGTAAATTTTTCATCAGGTGAAATTTGGTGTAATAAATATCCTTTCTCAAAGAGTTTATCTGAGATATCCAAATTAGATCTAACAGAAATTATTATTTCTGAAAAACAGGATTCATTCTTTTATTTTCCGGATAATATTTCTGTTAAAAAAATTCCCGATTGGTCTTTTGATAAAGATATTGCTCACCATAACATGATGAATAAATTTGGACAACATTACTTACAGAAATATGGATTATTGGATGACAACATTAGTGCGGTAATTTATAATTTAATAGCATATCTTGAAGAAACACAGTGTACTGAGGTTAAACATTTCCAAAATATAAAATGGGTAAGAAACGAAGATTATATTCAATTAGACGTAAATACAAAACGACATTTAGAAATAACAACCAGTAATAATAAAAATACCTTATGGGGAATAATGGATATGTGCTCTACTTCTATGGGATCAAGAGCGCTAAAAGATTGGCTTAACCACCCGATAAAGAGTAGAGATATAGTGAAATCTCGCCTTGATAGAGTTGAATATTTAAAAAATATTGACAAACCTTATTTAAGTTGGAAAGGTATTGCGAATGAATGGTGCGATATAGAAAGAGTTGCCACAAAAATATCTTTAAGGACTGTAAGACCAAAAGAATTAGCTTCATTAAGAGATACATTACGAGGGATGCCTAAATTATCTGCTTGGGCTGAAAAAATGCCAGCAAGTCTAAAAGGTTTCTTCTTACAATCAATTCCATCTGAAAGTATAAGTAAAATACTTGAGAAATATTTACTTGAAACACCGAATACATGGGTAAGAGATGGTGATATAATAGCTAATGGTGTTGATTCAGAATTAGATGAATGTAGGAAACTAAATGAAGGACATAGTTCATTTTTAAAAGATTTTGAAGCAAAGGAAAAAATATCAACAAATATTCCTAACTTAAAAGTAGAACATAATAGTCAACAAGGATTCTATATTTCTGTTTCATTATCTCATTTAAATAAAGTTCCTGATCATTATCAAAGAAAGCAAACTTTAAAAAGCTGTGAAAGATTTATTACTAAAGAATTAAAGGAATATGAGGAAAAAGCTTTATCTTCAAAAGAAAGAGGTTTAAACAGAGAAAAACTTTTATATGATGAATTATTAAATAAATTACAACCTTATGTGTCCACATTACAAAAACAAGCTAAAATACTGGCTGAATGGGATGTTTTAAATGCTTTTGCCGAAATAGCAGATATTCAGAATTATGTAAGGCCAACGTTTAACGATCAGCATAGAATTGAAATGAAAAAACGGGCGTCACCCTGTAATTGAAATTAATAATAAAAACTTTGTTCCTAATTCTCTTTTATTAGATAAGAACAAAAATGTTGGAATAATAACAGGCCCTAATATGGGAGGAAAATCAACAGTGATGCGCCAATTGGCTTTATTGGTTGTAATGACTCATATCGGCTCGTTTGTTCCAGCAGATTTTTTTAGTGTTCCAGAGGTTGATGCTATATTTACACGTATCGGGGCGAATGATGATATTGCAAATGGTATGTCAACATTTATGGTTGAAATGAGTGAAACCGCATATATTGTCAATAATGCTACAGAAAAAAGTTTAATTCTTTTGGATGAATTGGGACGTGGGACGGCAACCTATGATGGACTATCACTTGCTTGGTCTGTAACTGATTATTTAGGAAATAAAAGTAAGGCTTATACTCTATTTGCTACTCATTATCTTGAGATGACTGAATTGCCTGAACTTTATGATAATATGAAAAATTTACATGTTTCAGCTATTGATCAAGGTGATAATATTGTATTTACGCACCTTATAGAAGAAGGCGCAACAAGTAAAAGTTACGGTATTCACGTTGCTGAACTTGCTGGTTTAAATAGTGAAATCTTATTTAATGCAAAAGAAAAGTTAAGAAAACTTGAAAATAAGGATGGGAACATTAAAATTTCAAACTTTATTGAAAATGATATTGTGAATCTTGATGTTTATAATATGACCCCCATGCAGGTTATGGAATGGGTTGTCAATAAACAAAAAGAGTTGAAAAATAAATAATGAGAAAACATATTTAAAAGGAGATTGTTTGGCAATGAATTATGATAAACTATTTGATGAAAATTTTAGTTATAAAATATCTTCTGTTAGAGAATTAGAAGAATTAAAAAAATATTTTAAAAAAAAGAAAGGTTGGATTTATATCAATAAAACGGAAGATAATGTTTATTTAAAAATAGGAAGAACTGCTAAACACCCACTTGAAAGAGCTAAAAGTCTTTCTTCAACAGGAGTGTTATCTGCTTACGAGGTGTTATTTTCTTTACCTGTATTTAATCAATTTATTGTTGAAAGTAAAATACATAAAAGATTAAAAAAATATAGAGTATCAAAAGAATTTTTTTCTGTAGATATTAATACAGCAATAAACATTATTGAAGAAGAATGTAATAAAGAAATAAAAAACTTATCTAGATTTATTAATACAGATATGATTAAAGAAGACTTAGACCTTATTGAGTATGCTATTTTAAATTAGATCTTCATAAATAGTGGCGTGATGCTTCACGCCACTAAAATGTAAAATTTATAACCCAACACAATATCATTTAAATGTCAGAGATTTAAAAAATTATTGCAGTCAATTTTTATATTTATAATTAATTTTATTCTCTTTTATCCACCATAATACGCTTTCAGGCGGCTGATAATTTCTTTCTTCTAATAAGTATAATGTAACCTTATTAGGTTTATTATTTAATGTTAATGATGACATAAATGCATTATCTTCAGGAGTAGAACAATTATCAAAAGTTTCTTCTAAAAAATCAAATTCAAAAAAATATTTTACAATTTTTAATTGATCATGATTAGCAGCAAGTCTAAAACCGAATTCAATTTCTTTTCGAGAAAAATTTTTAATGTTATTTTTTATATATTCAAAATCACCATCTGCGCACGCTATGTTAAATAAATATTTTTGTTTGTTTTTCATAATATTTCCCATCTTTTCACTCTTTGAAATTATAACTAAAAATGAAATATTTTTCAAATTATATTGAAAATATACATTAAAATATGTTATAATTAACAACATTGTATGTTAGAGGGTGACTTATGAATATCGAAATTTTTAATAAAATTAATGTTTTCATTGAATTACTAATGTCTTTCCGACATTTCGATTTTGTAACAGAAAAACGATTTGTCATTGTTGAAAATCCAGAATATAATCATTTATGGATTCAAACGCATAAAACAAATAAAGATTTGATTGGTGGTTTTGTTCCTATTAATCGAGATTTATATTTTGGGCCAACTTTTAGACTTTCAAAATCAGGTAGAAAACCTGTTAATTATGGGGATGTCTATATTCACCATAAGATTTCAGTAACTCACAGTGGCATTATTTTTACAAGAAGGCCAAATATTCTTGTTTCAAAAGGGCCAGCAAGCGCAGAGTATAAAACAGATGACACTGTTGATGTTTTTCCAAAAGATTATCAGAATGAAAATGGCTTTGAAAAATTAAAAGAAAAATACCCTAACCTCAGTGAAAATATGTTAAATTCTATTTATTATTTCTGTATTAATCCATTGCCGAAGGGAATTCAGGTAGAAATTGACGTTGATCATATTGATCAATCTCTTGTATGTATTCAAGAATCAAACAAAATGATTAAAATATAATTAATTGTTTAAACGCTTATTTTTTAGTAAAGTAAGCGTTTTAATTTTAATAATTTGAGAGAATTTTTTCATTATCTTTTTCAAGGAATTCGATAAAATCAATAATTTCAATTTTTCCATCGTCTCTTATTACTCCATTTCCTCCAATATGACGAACAGAATTTAAAAATACTGAATTATGAAAATCTGACAACTCTTTTATTTCTACCTTGTAACCTTTTTTATTAAAAATTTTTTCATATTTTTGAAATTTCTCAATTTCCTCATTGTTCATTTCTTTAATTTTTTTAGTCCAAAATAAAGCAGTTTTTTGTAGTTCCATATTTTAACCTCATTAGATAAAATTATATAATATTTTTTACTGATTAAAAAAAAGCCTTTCTTGAAAAAGAAAGGCTTAAAAACATCCTCGTATCTGGCAGTGATTTATCTCCAGGGAGAGGTTTTTTTAGATTTCTAAAATTAATATAAAATCTAATTAAAGAAGAAGTTAGCCTAATAATAACTTGGTAGATAGGATATGTCAAATGTTTTTTATTTTGTATTGTCAACTAAAACGTGATTAATAAACACAAAAATAGCTCTTTATTTATTCAATAAATTGACTATATTGTATTTATCAAATCAATAACACTCTTTATAATAGCGTAATTTCATAGTCTGAATAAATGAAATCAAAACCTTCAAGACCTGCTTCTTCAACTCTTTTTCTAAAATTCTCTGTTATTAAAACACATCCGCGAACTTCAGAAAAACAAATAATATATTCATCTAAAATTGCCTCTTGTTTTATATGTAAGTCATTTATATTTATCACCCCAAAAGTTTTAAGTGCTTCTTTTTCTATTCCTGATTTTTCTAAATCAATCATATTGATTAAAGGATTTGTTGGATAGTAGCCGATATATTTTTTTCTTTTACTCGGTGTTATAACAGGTAAAAATTGGCCTCTTGGCTCTAATATATCTTTTAATGCCTCTACTGCTTTTTCACTAAATATATAAAAAGGACTACTTGGACTTGAAATATCAAATTTATAATTTTTCTTTCCTGTATCACTAGGACATAATTCAAATTCGGGGATTCTGAAATTATTCAAATCAAAAGGTCGCCATTTTTGATCATGTAATGCTTTATATTTCACTGAATCCATATATTGTTCATGGTTTTTTTCTAATAAACCTGAATAATCATTAAAATATGTCTGAAGTTCGTATACCTTATATTTTTTCATTTTTTATCCTTATTTATGTAAATTGTGCCATGTCTTACCATTACTTTGAGCATCTATTAATTTTTGTCTTATATTATTTAATGTTTTTTCCAATTCTTGTTTGGACTTAATTTTATCGTTAGGATCTACTTCTGTATTAACTATTAGATTATTTACCCATATAGCATATACATTAGGATGCTTTCCACTATGTATCAAACCGATAGCATCACTTAGATTACCATTTTTGTCCAATCCTTTTTGTGGCAACCATACTCCATTCTCAGCATCGTTTACGTTTATTCCATAATAAATTAATATCTTAATTGCATCTTGAGCATATTTCATTGTGGCTGGAATTATATGATGAGCCGCACTGTGATTAGGTCTAGGTATCCCTGATTTTTCCAGATTTCTTGCTAGTTCTTGTGAGTTACTTCTTAATAGCAAATACTCATTCCAGTCTTTCGGTGACTCAAAAGGAAACTCTAACCTTGTATCAATCTTTTCTTTTGTTTGAGGGTTTGTTAATATCCAGGGGAATTGAATATTATTCGCAGGGTTTTCTAATTTATTATCATATCTATCCTTATATTCATGCAACCCATCAGAAACAAATCCACTCGTATCTTCTGGTTGAAATGGGGGAACATCTTGAATATTTGCAAAATCGGAGATTTTTTGAAGTAATATATATTTTTGTTCGTTTTTTGTATTTGACATATTATACCTTACGGTATCATCAATAATATTTCCCCACTTTGTATTATTTAAAAAATCCATTATGGAATCTTTTTTATTTTTTAACTGATAATCTTTCAGATCGGATTCAAATTAGACATTTCTTCTGAACTTAAAATCATCGCAGCCGATATAGCTGAAATAATAAATCCTGCTTTTAAACTTTTTCCAACAAAATTAGCATTGGCATTTATAGATGTAAGTGAAAATATAATAAGAATAATATATACAATCTTTTTCATACAACTCCTTTTTTATTTTATAGTAATAATTTGTATATTTTTTTAAGCAAAATTGATACAGTATTATTTTTAATGTTATAATGTATAATTATATTATGTCCATTAATTTTTTCCATTTGCATTATTTCCATAAGAATGTATGTATTATTAAAGCTCTAAATTAATAGGGAAAAACTAATGAAAAAAGACATATTTATAGCTAATATTCCTGAAATAAATGAAGAAATATGTGCAACGCTATGCGATGGCGAAATGGCTGAAAAAAGGTTTGCAGAAGACGAGTTTGGAAATTATGTATACATTAATGATAATGGACAGGTTGTTGCCTGGATGCATGAGTATGAACCAGAAGATTACGTTATTGCTTCCTCTCTTGATGATTTTTATAATAAATATATTCTTTATACATTAGACGAAGTATTAAATATAATAAGAAATACAGAAACACAAAAAAATTCAGTAGAATCTGATTATTGGACTGAATTATATCAAGCGGAAGCTGTTGTAGGTAAAGATTTTATTGATCGTTCTTATGCCGTTAATAATATGTTCAATGTTTCGTTAGCATTTAAAGAAGGCAAGATAACATCAGAAGAACTATTTAAACTTGAAAATTTTTCACCACGATATTTCAAAGAAGCTAAAAAAATCAATAATGATAAAAAAGAAAAACAAAAATTGTCACGTATTATTGAGAGTGGTGATTCAGAATTAAGAAACAAATAATAGGAATGTTATTATGATTAAAAATATGTTCATAGCAGATATTGAAGAAATAGATGATAGTTTTATAGGAATCATATGTCAGGGAAAATTATCTAAAACAAGATTTGCAGAAGATAACTTTGGCAATTTTGCTATTATTGAAGAAGATGGTTCTATAGTTGCTTATATGCTTGATTATGAAAAAGAAGAATACAAACTGGCTGAATCTAAGGACGATTTTTATGACAAATATACTTTATATGATATTGAGGAAGTTTATGATATGTTAAATAAACGACGAAAACATATACAGGATGAACATGATATTATAATTGACCTTTACAAAGCCAAAACTGTTATTGGAAAAGATTTTATAGATTTAGCTTACGTTGTAAATAATAATAAATATAATGCTACTGCGGCATACAATAATAATAAAATTACTATGGAAGAATTAAAAAAGCTTGAAAACTTTGACCCTGAATATCTAAAAGAGGCGAAAAAAGTTAATAACGATAAAAAAGAAAAGCAGAAATTGTTACGTATTATTGATAGTGATTCAGAATTAAGACAAAAACGAGGTTAATATGAAAAAAAACGTTTTTATTGCTTATATCGAAGAAATTGATAATCATTTTATAGGATTTTTATGTGAAGATATTGAAAATAATAATATATTTGCAGAAGACCCTTTTGGCAATTTTTGTACTATAGAAAATGGAACAATTATTGCGAATATGTTGGAATATGAACCAGAAGAATATAATATTGCAGATTCTTTAAATAACTTCTATAATAAATATCCTTTGTATGACATCGATGAAGCATTTAAAGTATTAGATGAAATTAATTCTGGTAATCGGAAAAATGAAAAAAACTATGAAATTATTACAGACCTTGATGAAGCTAAAGCAGTCGTAGGTAAAGACTTTATAGATTTAACTTTTGCTATGGATGACAATAAATATAATGCCACGGCAGCATATAATAATAATAAAATTACTATAGAAGAATTAAAGAAAATTGAGAACTTTAACCCTGAGTATTTTAAAGAAGCAAAAAAAGTTAATAACGATAAAAAAGAAAAGCAGAAACTACTATAACATTAAATAAAAAGGAGCAGCCGCTCCTTTTAAATTCATTAAAATTTTATTTTTTTTTATAATAGCGTAATTTCATAGTCTGAATAAATGAAATCAAAACCTTCAAGACCTTTTTCTTCAACTCTTTTTCTAAATTTCTCTGTTATTAAAACACATCCGCGAGTTTCTGAAAAGCAAATAATATATTCATCTATAATTGCGCCTGATTTTATATGTATATTATTAATTTCTCTTATTCCAAAGTTTTCAAGTTCTTCTTCGTTTATATTAGATTTTTCTAAATCAATCATATTAATTAAAGGATTTGTTGGATAGTAACCGATATATTTTTTTCTTTTGCTCGGTGTTATAACAGGTAGAAACTGTCCTCTTGGCTCTAATATATCTTTTAATGCTTCTACTGCTTTTTCACTAAATATATAAAAAGGAGCACTTGCGCTTGATACATCAAACTTATAATTTTTTTTCCCTGTATCACTCGAACACAATTCAAAGCTTGGTATTTCATATTTAGTCAAATCAAATTTTTCCCAACTTTGATTATGCATAGCTTTATATTGTATTAAATCCATATATCCTTTATTATTATTCTCAATAAAAAAAGAATATATTTTAGAGAAAGACTTAATTTTGTAAACTTTAATTTTTTTCATTTATTATCCTAATAATTAGATTATTTTAAAACGTTATACCATGTTTTTCCATTTAGTTGAGCATTTATTAATTTTTGTCTTATACCATCTAATGTTTTTTCTAAATTAATTTTAGATTGTGGTATATTTTGAGGATCTACTTTTGTTTGCATTATTAAAAAATTTACTTCTTCTGCATATTCATTAGGATGTTTCCCACTATGTATTAAGCCTATAGCATTACTTGGATTACCATTTATAATGTATAATTATATTATGTCCATTAATTTTTTCCATTTGCATTATTTCCATAAGAATGTATGTATTATTAAAGCTCTAAATTAAGAGGTGAAAACTAATGAAAAAAGACATGTTCATAGCAAAGATTCCTGAAATAAATGAAGAAATATGTGCAACACTATGCGATGGAGAAATGGCAGAAAAAAAGGTTGCAGAAGATGAGTTTGGCAATCATGTATATATCGATGATAACGGACAGGTAGTTGCTTGGATGCATGAATACGAACCAGAAGATTATGTTATTGCTTCTTCTCTCGATGATTTTTATAATAGATATACTCTTTATACATTAGACGAAATATTAAATATAATAAGAAATACAGAAACTCAAAAAATTCCTGAAGAATCTGATTATTGGACAGAATTATATCAAGCGGAAGCTGTTATAGGTAAGGATTTTATAGATCGTTCTTATACTCTTAATAATATATACAATGTTTCTTTGGCATTTAAAGAGGGTAAAATAACATCAGACGAACTATTTAAACTTGAAAACTTTTCTCCGCGATATTTCAAAGAAGCAAAAAAAGTTAATAATGATAAAAAAGAAGCGCAGAAATTATTGTAAATAAATAGGTGTAAAATGACTAAAAATATGTTTATAGCATATATTGAGGAAATAGGTGATAGTTTTATAGGCATCATATGTCAAGGTGAATTATCTAAAACAAGATTTGCAGAAGATAACTTTGGCAATTTTGCTATTATTGAAGAAGATGGCTCTATAGTTGCTTATATGCTTGATTATGAAAAAGAAGAATACAAACTGGCTGAATCTAAGGACGATTTTTATGACAAATATACTTTATATGATATTGAGGAAGTTTATGATATGTTAAATAAACGACGAAAACATATAGAAGATGAGCATGATATTATAATTGATCTTTATAAAGCGAAAGCTGTTATTGGAAAAGATTTTATAGATTTAGCTTACGTTGTAAATAATAATAGATATAATGCTACTGCGGCATACAATAATAATAAAATTACTATGGAAGAATTAAAAAAGCTTGAAAACTTTGACCCTGAATATCTAAAAGAGGCGAAAAAAGTTAATAACGATAAAAAAGAAAAGCATAAATTATTATAACATTAAACAAAAAGTAGCTAGTTCTCCTTTTAAAATTTATCAAAATTATAATAGCGTAATTTCATAGTCTGAATAAATAAAATCGAATCCTTCAAGGCCAGCTTCTTCAACTCTTTTTTTAAATTTTTCTGTTATCAATACACAAATTTTACCAAGATCCGGACAAATTATATAATCATCCAAAATAACATCTTTTTTAATATGTAGTTTAGATATATCTGTAACACCAAAATTTTTCATTGGATCTTCACTCATCTGCTCAGATTTTTCAAGATCTACTCCATTAATTAATGGTTTGATTGGATAATAACCAATATATTTTTTCCTCTTACTTGGAGTTATAATTGGTAAAAACTGGCCTCTTGGCTCTAATATATCTTTTAATGATTCTACTGCTTTTTCACTAAATATTATAAATCCTCCTGTAGTTGTTGATAAATCAAATCTATAATTTTTTTTTCCTGTATCACTTGGATGTAATTCAAATTCTGGAATTTCAAAATTATTTAAATCAAATGATCGCCACTTCTGTTCTATTGATTTGGTATGAATAGAATCTTTCCAATCCGTATAATTTTTTTCTATAAAAAAAGAATAATCTTTCATCGCATTCTGAAGTTTGTAAACTTTTAGCTTTTTCATTTTTCCTCCAAATTATTTCATTATATTATACCATGTTTTTCCATTTAATTGAGCATTTATTAATTTTTGTCTTATACCATCTAATCTTATTCCTTTATTATTTTAACTTTATGATATTATTAAAAAAATATTAATAAATCAAATAAGTTCCACCATTTCTGGCGAGGATTAGTGGTTGTGGTGGAGAGGGCGGGGGTCGAACCATTAAGTAAGATTTAGTATTTATATCCCTAATCTTTCCTCTATTTTTAAAAGTAGTGGATAAGGACTATCTCCTTCATCAAGCATGTTTTCCGATTCTAAATCCACTATTTTCTTTTTAGTAAGATCAAATATTTTTTTAAATTTTAACTTTACTATTTCATCTTCGTTATAATATTGTTTTAATAAAAACTCTGTCTTATTTCTATCATATAAGATCATACTCCATAGAGAGACATATATATCTTTTAAATAAATATTTTCATCTCTATCTTTTAAATCAGAAAATAAATTATTAATAGTTTTTTCATTTATTTTAGATTCTACTTTTTCTATCATTTTGTCAGCTTTTACGACATCTATACTGTCCATTTTTATAGCTTTATCTATATCTAATTTTATTTTATCTTTCATAATGTCCCCTTACTGCTTTTTAAATAAATTAGGAAAAGTATCTTTATTTCTTTTTATTACATTTTTAGCAGAATTTCTCAAATTCGACTCATATTCTTTTTCTCTTAATTTAAAATCAAAGTCACTTTCATTTTCATTTTTTTTAAGCAAATCTTTTTTTTCATATCTGTAAATATCTCTCATATTCCTTATATCTCTTGCTAAAGCCTCTCTTGGAGTTTCATTATTTTTTAAAATAACATTATTTCTTCCTTTGTATGTCCTTGTTAGAGAATGCCTAACCTTTTCCATATTTACCGCGATAGCTTCACGAGCACTAATTCCAAATTTTTTCATAAACTTTTCTGATGGTATGTGATGTGCCTCATTTTCAATATTTTTTCCTGTTGTTTTCTTCACTAGTTGATTTAAATCTTTTAACTTTCCATAAGAATTAGTTTTTAGCTCGTTTTTTACTAATTTTTCAGCACTTTTCTTTGCTTGTGCTTTAGCTATTTTCTTTGCCTCATATTTTACCAAATATGTAGCTCCAACTCCAGCAACTTTTTTTACTACTCCTGCATTAGCTGAATTAAAAAAAACAAATAAACATATCACAAAAACAAATATTTTTTTTATCATAACTTATTCCTTTATTATTTTATTATTTTAACTTTATGATGTCATTTTAAATATATTAACAAATTAAATAAAAAAGCCCCACCATTTCTGGCGAGGCTTAGTGGTTTTGGTGGAGATGGCGGGAGTCGAACCCGCGTGTTAAATACTTCAATTTTTGATCCTACATGTTTAGTTTGTTATATCTTTTCGCATTAGCTTTGTAAACAAACATACATATCTAATGCTATCTTATTTTTAGTTTAACTCCTACGCCATAAGAAAGTTTCAGAGCGATCTCAATCTTTTTTGACTACCATACTCTCCGAAGTCTGAGCATCTTCTCGGTGGTAGGCTGTAAGCAGGTTATTAAGCTGCTACTGCGAATGTTTCGTCGTTTGCATTTATTTTATGCTTTAACTTTTTAAGTAGTTGTTTCCTACTACATGCATCGCCAATCTACATATCTAGTCGAGTCCTAAATCATCCCCGATTAAAAAGCAGTGTGTCAAAACAAATTCATTTCAACCACTGCGTTGTTAAGGTAATAATACGATATTCATAATTAAAAGTCAAATATTTTTTTAAATTATTTTAACTTAAAATTGTTCATTTTTCACATTGAAATTAAATTTTTTAATTTTTTTATATTCTCAATATTGGTTTTGCCTATATCTACAAAGTAAAAATCCTTCACATTGTCATAAACAAATAATTTTTTTACTTCTTCTGAAATTATTATATCTTTACCAATAGCTATAATAATTTCAGAGAAGTAAGTGAATAATGAACTTTTCATTATATTTTCAGATAGGGAAAATAATTTATTGAAATTATCTAATTCTATTTCAAATTTCACACTATCCATATTGTTTAAATATATAATATCATTAACATTTAGGTTAATATTGACATTATTAAATATTCTAATTAATTCTTCATTTATTTTTTTATAATTTCTCATTTCTAAACTCCTAGTGAAACCATTTATTTATGAATAAATCAAAATACATCATTAAAATCAAGCATTGTTTAAAATGACCTTTCTACTTGTTTTTTTGATATTTGTTTTCCATTCTTATAAGTTAAGACAAACACTTTTCCATTTCTTTTTATGTTATCGAATTGCATACGATAAAATATTTTAAAAGAAACTTCTGGCCATTTCTCTGACAATACCTCTAACCACTTATTTGGAATCCCGCCACACACAAAATAAAAACCACCATTTTTTGTTCTTCTTTTTCTTCCAAACTCAAAGGCGTTATGTGGAACCCCCCATTTATATAATTTAAATTGATACCAATTACCATAACCATATTTTTGATACGCGATTACTGAATTTATAACACTTTCCATATTTTGTGGATCACTATTAAAAAGCTCTCTTTCAAGAAAAAAATCTTCTTCTTTATGCTCTTCAATAAATGTTCTTATATCTTCTCTTACATTTTTAGTTTCTAATTCAAAAATTTTACAATGTTTTTTTACTATCTCAACCGCTGCATTTTCACTTGAACCAGAAACTTTATCTTCAAGTTCCGTAGGGCATTTACATAATATATTAAAATCAACAAAATTTCTGTCATTAGACCATATATCTTTTTCAATGTTTTTTCTGTTTTGAGAATCGAACTCTAAGGCAATAGTTATGGCATCCATATAGTTTCTCCTAATAATTCACTTTATTAAAATAATATTATTGGTCATTTAACATATTATCAACTATATTTTTTATATTTTTATCTTCATTTTCTTGCCCTTCATGCAATTTTAGTCCAATAAAAGCCATATCATTAAGTGTCACATCTAATCCAGGATTAAATCGATCAGTATCTTTTAATCTTTCACTTATTTTTTCCTTTATTTCATCATCTGAATATCCTTTATTTCTAAATTGATTTATGAAAAAATCAATTTCTTTTTTTTCCAATTTTTTTGAAAAATAAATATCATTATTTATAAATGAAATAAATCCGGGGAATGAAAAACTAAAAGAATTATATTCAAACTGAATATAATTATTTTCAAGATTTTTTAATATTTCTTTTGATAAGAATAATTTTTCGATAGTTGTAACTATAATTCCACCAGTTGAAAATAGGCTTGCCATTATGGTAACTGACATAATAGCGAGCATAGCACCAAATTTTAAAGCACTACTTTCTTTTAAGGAGGCAATGTTTATATCTTTGAATATAAAGTATAAAGCAATAGTGCTTAATAAAAACATCGTTGAAAAAAATATAAGCATTATTTTAATGTTTTCAAGCACCTCTTTTTTGCTTATTTTTTGTTTTGATATTTCAAATACATATTTATTTAAAATTTCATTGATCATATTTATTCCTTTTATAAGTTATTATTTGCTATTTAAATTTAAAATAATTTAAATGTCAATTAAAACATTTGATTGTGATCCAACAATACTATAGAATTAACAATTATACGTTAAAATTTAAGGAAAAAAAATGAGTTTATCTAATAAAATGTGTATGCTTTCTAACACTCCTATTCAAGAAGGAAGCCTGGTTAAGTTATTTTTTTTAGTCGCAGAAGGAAAGTATGGAAATCCAATTTTTAAAATGGATACTTGTTATCCGTGGGATGCTTCTACAATATTAGGAGGAATAAGTTTAAATGCTAGATATATAAGAAAACAAGAATATGAAGTTGTAGATGATATTAAATCGAGGTATGTTTTAGATATTTTAAAAGAAAATCAGGGAAATTCAAATTTAACCTTTGAAGATATCTTTACTTCTTTTAATGATGGTAAAGCAATACTTGTTTATCCTAACAAAAAAAATGGATATTTAAAATTGGCATCTATACATTTGGATATTTATGAAAAAATGGTTGAATTTCATAAAGAAAAAGCGCTTAAAAAAATAAAACCACGATTTGATCATTATATAAATTTTAGAGATAATCTTAAAGTAGACAAAAATTTATTCAAAAATGAATCTGATTTTAAAAGTCATATTGAATACAGAATGGAACTTCATGCAGGATTTTTAAAAGAATATACCACTGATTTATTTTCTAAATATGGAAGACATCCTTTTGCAGATCTTAAATTAAATTATGATTTAAGTGATAATGATGCTTTTGATATTTTAGTTGATGATATGATTATAATGGACGTTTTTTTTGAATGCTCTATACTCCTTTCAGAAAGGCCATTAAATGATGAGCTATCTTCGAGAAAATTAAAAAGAGAGTTATTTAAAAAGTCTCATGAACTTTTATATAATAGTGAAACTTCTTTTTTCTTTAAAACAAAATATAGTGTAACAATTGAGCAAGAAGTGAGACTTAAAGATATTAAAAAAACTTTTGAGTTTGAATCTTATAATAAAGAATTGTTAGCGATTGAAGACTTTGAAAAAAAATACCGCGAGAATCCATATGTAATTATTCATCCAGACGATATAAAAAACATTATTTTTCTAAGTGAATACATTGAAGATAAAAATATTCCGATTAAAATTATTTTTGATTGATAGTGCATTATATATAATAAATTCAATTGCAATATATTTTTTTTATGTTACAATTGCTTTCTTATATTGATAATATGTTATTTAATGGGATAAAAAATGAAAGAATTAATAGATAGAAAAAAAATAATTAAATTTGTAGAAACATTTTATAATGATGAAAGCCGTCATTTTCATAACTTTACTCATATACTTTCAGCTAAAGATTTTTTGAAAAAATGACTGATGAGCAATATGTAGCATGGCTTTTTCATGATATTGTTTATATACCAGGGCGAAATGATAATGAGGAAAAAAGTGAGGAATTCTTTCAGGAGTATATTTTGTGGAATGACTTAAATGTTAATCCAAAAATCGTATCTCAAATAATTTTAGATACAAAATTGCATAAACCTACCATTGAAGAATCTGCTTTTGTTTTGGATATTGACATGCTATGCTTATCTTTGCCTTATAATGAATTTTTATCTTCAAGAGAAGAAGTTATAAAGGAATATTCATCTGTCTTTGGAGAAAATGTCACTAAAAATGGTGTTAAATTTTTTATGAGAGACTTGATAGATAAAAAAATTTATTATACGGAAGAGTTTTTTTATAGGAATGAATTAGCTCAAAAAAATATTGAAAAATATTTATCTTCATCAATATATTGATACAAAAAAACGGCTTGCGAGCCGTTTTTTTTACTTTAACAATCGCCGAAATTTAAAAGTCCATAAGCAATTTTGTAATCACTTTCTTTTAGGTAGACATCCAATATTTTTTTGAAATTGTTTTTATTTATTTCTTCAAGAAAATCATTTATTTTTTCTTTTATATTAAAGTCTTCTTCAATAATTTTAAAGTTAAAATTATCTGCATACATATAAAATCCGTGTTTTCCTATATTGTCCATTGTTAAAATTAAGGTGTTTTTATTTCCTTCTGGATATTCAATATAATCTTCAAATTCCTCCATTCCAGGCATTCTTTCACATAGCTCATAAACACTTGATATATTACCAATATTTTTTTCTACGTTTATTTCTTCAATTCTTGTTCCACAATTACTGCAAAATTTATCGCCATTTTTAAAGTTATGATTTGAACAATTTTCATTTTTACAGACTGATATTTTTGTTATTATTTTGGCATCGTCTTTTATTTTTAATATAGGCCCGAAGTAAGTGTATGTATTGGAACTCATTGTTTTTCTCCTATAATATCTTCACATTTATTAATCATATTTGAAACAGATTTAAATATATTTTCTGATATTTCCCCTTTTTTAGCACTGTCCATTACTCTTTTAGAAAAAGCTAAACGGCAATGCATATTTGTGGCACAATTTTTAATTTGAGATAAAAATAACTCTTCCTTTGTATCTAAAACCTTTGTTTCTAATAGGTTAAAATTATAAGGATTAGATAAATATTTTTCTACTAATTTTCCTATTTCACAATAATAGAAAAAATCTTGATTGCCACCGAAACATTTTTCTAAATGTCCATCTTTTGTTTTTTCAGGTGTATATCCAAAACCTCTCATTAGCATTATTGTCGCAAATTCAACATGAAAATCATTTTTATAATCAATCTTACTAAGGATTTTTTCTTTATCTTTTATATCTTCAATTTGCTCTTGAGTCATTTTATCTACATTCATTTTATTAACCTCTACCTTTTGTTCTACTTCCTTGCCAACCACGCCATGCCCAAAACAAAGCGTCATCACAAGACTTACCATCGTAAAAATGGGTGCATCCTCTATAATATCCGGTTTTATCATCTCCAACAAATGTAGATGAGTTTATAGCATCTTCAGCCCATTGTGGATATTCAGCGCATAAAAAATCTTCAAATAACTCCCTACTACTTTTCATTTTATTATACCTCATTTATTTGTTTTTTACAAAAAAAAGAGCTTAATGGATTAAGCTCTTTTTTATTTTATTCAAAGTACGCATTTTCAATGCAACCACTTTCATTAGCACCACTATTATATTTTTTCAACTAAACCTCCTTATTTTATCTAAATAACAATGTTATTAAAAAATAAAATGACGACATTTCGACTCTAATTGTCTGGTGTGGGACCATTTTATACATTAAACGGCTACGCTTTTTTGTTTAATAAATTAAACTTATCCAAAGTGGCAGTCAGAAATATATTCCCGCCAACGGACCTTTAAAATAAGGCAACATGTTAACACCTTTTCAGATTGTAGCTGCTGTCAACACATAAATAAATTAACATTTTTTTTATTAGATGTCAAATTTATATTATAATTGACTTTGTGTTTTTTTTTAATAAAATTATTTTAAAAATTAAAGAGAAAAAATTATGAGAAAAAAACAAGATTTTTTAAATTATGATACTGCTCAAATATTGCCATATATTCATCGTTATTTTTTAAATAAAGATAATTTTAAAGAAGAAATTTTTAATAATCAAAAAGGATGGAGCAGTAGAGCATATTTTCTTTCATCGTCTATTCTTCCAGCCTTTATATATTTGAGAGATAATAACCTTTTAAGTGATGAATTTAGAGATTATAAGCATTTCATTTCCCTTGATAACATTGTTAATTTAACAAAATTAAATATCCTTCCTGACTATTTAAAGTCTTCAATTGTATTTTATTTGACAACTATTCCACACTTTACTTATGAAATGCTTGAAAACTCCGATTTCAGCGAACAAGTTAGAGAGCAACATGGATATTTGCAAGTTTTTTATTCTAAATTAAATATTGAAGAAGATATGATAATTACTGAAGAATTAAAAAAATCCTTTGATAAAGAAAATGAAGAAAAAATTAATGATCTAATCGAGTTATATTTAAATTATAATTATCAAAAAGGTGATTCTTGTTGGATAGGAAGATACTTAAAGTTATCCAAATCTATTCTTCCAGCATTTTTATATTTTAGAGACTCAGGATTATTGTATACAATTAATAAGTATCGCTTTACAGATTTTCTTGATTTTGATATTATTGTTGAATGTTATAATTCTGTATTTCTTCCTAAAAACATTAAAGTTGGAATACTAGATTACTTAAATACACTTCCAGCGTTTGATATTTCTATGTTAAAACAAGATAAAGGTTCTGAATTAAGTAAATATGAAGAGCATCATAATTATATAAAAATGGCTTATTGTAAATTAAGGTAATTAAATTTGAATAGATTTAAAAAAAGAAGATCTTGACGATCTTCTTTTCTTTTAAGTTTAAATATATCTTTTTTTAGCTATATTATATCCTATTGATATATAGAAATCTTTAATGTTTTCGTGTTCAATCACTGGAATTTTTTCTTCTTGATATTTTTCATTATCTTTTATCCATTCTTTATAATTACAAACAAAAACTCTGTTTTTCAAAATTTTATTTTTTAATTGAGCATTATAAAATCTTTGATTTTCTCTTTCTGAAAAGGCATTCATGCTTGTTGTATCTCTATAAAAACCTTTTTCGCCATGTTTAACCTCTTGAACAATATGTCGTGAAACGACTTTGTTATCTACATAAAAGACACACATTTTTTTAAACATTTCTTTTCCTTTATTTTTTATTACAATTTTGACAGATTATATTTTATTAATTGAATTAATCTATTTACTTCTTCAATGTTCATTAAATATGGCATATTTTCGACTATAGAAAAATATAATTCTTTATATAAAATTCCTGATAATTTTATATTTACATTGTTAAATAATATATATAACATATTGTAATAAGATTTTATATCTTCTTCTTCTCTTCTTAATAAAATTTTATTTTTTAAATCCATTACACTTTTATAATCAAATATATTTTCAAATCCTTTTTTGTAATTTTTAGGTGCTAATTTTCTGATTATTTTTATTAAATGTATGAAATTATCTTTATCTGAATTACTTAGCTTTTCAAAATTAAACAATTTGTTTTTAATTAACTCTTCAAGAAATAATACCTTTACTTCTTCATTTTCAATGATTTTAAATATGTTTTCTAAATTATCAAAAGAAATAACCTCAAAATTAATTAACTTAAATTGAAAATCTTTATCTTCAATACTTAGGGTTTTTTTATAGTAATCACAAATTCTCATTTCGAAAATCAAAAATAATTCTTCTTCTTTTTCTTTTAAATATTTAAGAGCGTCTAATAAAATGGTATTGATATTTAGCCCTATATATATAGAATTAAACATGTTGTTTTGTATTAGACAATCTAACCAATGTTTAATGTCAAATTTTATTTGATATTTCATATCGAAATTTAAATAATTACATAGATCACTAAAAATAAGCTCTTTTGAAGAAAGGCATTCATTAAAAACAAAACCTTCAGCCGATTTCACGTAAGATACAAGGTTTTCTACATTAATTTTATCGAAAGCATTACTACTTTCTGAAAGTTTTATGTTTTTTACATTATTAAAAAGAAAACGATTTTCAGCACTTTCCTTTATTTTTATTAATTGTTCAGCTATGCCTTTTATCCCAGGGTAATCCTTTTGAATTTTTTCTTCTGTTTGTTTGTTTGTATCAACATTTGTAAATTTTTCAGTTTTAAATTCTTCATTCTGAGCATGATGGTAATTTGAAAAACCTATTGATTTTGAAAGAACTTCAGCAATTTGGGATTGACTTATAGATATTCCATCTTTTTTAAGATTTTTGGCAAGATTTTTTTTAACTCGATTAAAGTTTTTTTCGTCTAAAAAGACTACATTTTTATTTTTCATTTTATTTTCCTTTTTATTTAAAATTTTTTTTATTAGTTTGATTTTTCTATGAATGGTGGAAGTCATTTTTCATCAAACTTTCAATATTTTAAACGAAAAAGATTTTAGCAATTATTGAAAAAAAATATTGATGAAATTTTGCTCATATGTTCGCCATCAGTGTCCACCAGGCAAGGACGCAAAACCCTTTTTACTAACTTATATTTTTTTTAAATTAAAGTCAAATAAAAAAGCGATCACATGATCGCTTTTTTTTGTGTAAAATATTATTTAGCTATAGCGTTAAGAATGTACTCTATTCTTTGCTTTTCAACATACCCTGGAATAATCGCTGTTTTTTCAGGGGTTGGATTTTGATTGTCCATTAGAACAAAACCAGGGGTTCCATTAATTTTTAATCTTGCTGCCAGATCTTCATTTTTCTTAATTTGTTCGGCGAAATCTTCTCTAGATACTTTTGGTGTCACGCCAAGATCTTTTGCTGTTTTATCTATAACAGCCTCTGTTAAATTTCCTTCATTTAATCCAGTCTTATAGATATTTTCATGATATTTTAAGAATGTGTCACTTCCTTTTTCTTTAAATACTTGAAAACCTACCTGAGCAGCATAAAGAGAGCTAGGGAATCTTGAGCTTAAAACAGGCAATTCTTTAAATACAAATTTTACATCTGGATGAGACTTTATTATTTCTGAAACATCAGGGGCTGATTTTGAACAATAAATACAATTATAGTCGGTAAATATAACCATAGCTACTTTCGCATCTTTTGGACCAATAAACGGTGTTTCTGGATCGTTCAGCAGGTTTTGTTTTTCAGCTACTGCAGTGCTTGCTGCTTTTTGTAAATCTTGCTGTCTTTGAATTTCTTGTTTTTGTTGTAAAGCTTGTGAGGCTTGAATTAGAACTTCTGGATTTTTAATGATATAATCCGAAGCTATTTTTCCAATTTGGTCTTGTTGCAGTTGACTTAATTTTGAAAAATCTATTTCTGTTGTTGTAGAAGTGCTTGCTATTGCAGAGAAAGAAAACGCAGATGCTATTAACGTTCCTAATATAATTTTTTTCATATAAATTTCCTTTAAATTAAATATTTTTTAGAAAATAAAATATAATTTACCTAAAGTCAATTATATTTAAATTGAATTAAAATTGATTAAAAAAAAAGTATATATTAATATTTATAAAATTAATTTAATTTAAAGAGGGTATTTTGATGTTAAAAAAAATATTAACCACTTCGCTTACGTTATTTTCCATTTCTTCTTTTGCACAAGTAAATATAGGGGCGGTAGAACAAGAGTATATCAATAATGGAAAAGCTTTTGACGCATATAATCAGTTATTTGAAGGTTCTAGAAAATATAAAACAGATGAAATTTATTCCAAATTTTCACTATCATACGATGATGAAAAAAATAAAATTAGTGGTGAAAATGGCTTAAATTCAGATAAATCTGTTGATAAATTATGGCGTCAAAAATATTTTGAAAGTATTTTTTTTATGTTCAATGGTTTTGTAGATCATTACCATGATAAAAAAGGTGTAAAAATAGAGGCTGTAAAAGATTACCAACAAAAATCAAAAGATTTCTTTGCTAAAAAATCACATGGGTTATATTCTCAAATGACTACAGCAGATTATGCTTTTAATTATAATATTATTGGTGTACTTAAAGCATTTGTTAATTCTCAAAATATTTTAAAAGATTGCAAAAGTAAAGAAGATAAAGACAAATGTATTTCTACATCAGCGGAAAAATTAAAAAATAGCAATGATTTATTTGAGAAAATAAATGGTGAATGTTTGAATGATAATACTACAAATATGAATAAATGTATTATCAAGGAAATAGATACAACTGATTTCAGTAAAGCTATGGCTTTTGAAAACTATATTGTTGGATATTACTTGTACGATATAACAAATCAAAAATAATTATATATTTGACAATAAAAAAAGAATCACATATTATTGTAGTGAATTTTAAATTTTATTCTGATAAAACTTAATAAATATATTTTTAATTCACTATAATATATTATTTTAAACAATAAAGCGGAGATTATTACATATGTTTCATTTAAGTTGGCGATTTTAAAATATAATTCCTATAATTTTTGTAAATTATAGATAAGATTAAATATTACTAACTTAAACAAAAAAGGAAACATATTATGAATAATAATCAAAAGTTAATCAGTCTTACAGGTGATCGTCCAACTGGCCCTTTGCATATAGGCCATCTAGTAGGCTCTTTATTAAAAAGAGTCGAAATTCAAGATACCCATCATTCTTTTATTATGATTGCAGATTCGCAAGCTTATTCTGATCATATTATGAATAGAGAAAAAGTATCTAACTCAATTTTTCAGGTATTATCTGATTACCTTTCTGTTGGTATCGATCCACAAAAAACAACAATTTTTCTTCAATCTGCCGTTCCGGAAATACAGGAACTATCATTTTATTTTAACCAATTAATTACTGTTTCTAGACTTGAAAGAATACCTACCGTGAGGAAAGAAATATTTCAAAAATTTACATCGCCTGATGTTTACAATTTAGACATTCCGAGGAATATACCTGTTGGATTTTTAACTTATGCTGTTAGTCAATCTGCTGACATTCTTTCTTTTAATGCTGATATTGCTCCTGTTGGTCGTGATCAATTACCTATTATTGAATTAACTAATGAAATTGCTTTAATTTTTAATAAAATCACTGGAACCAAAACTTTTAAAAAATGTGAGGGAGTTATTGGTTCGGAAGGAACATTGTTAGGCATTGATGGAAAATCTAAAATGAGTAAAACTTTAGGTAATACTATAAATCTAAATAGTAATAATGATGAAATATCAAAAAAGGTAAAAAAAATGTATACAGATAAAAATCATTTAAATGTTTCAGATCCTGGTGAGATATCTGGAAATATGGTTTTTTCATATCTTGATGTTTTTTATTCAGACAAAGTGCATTTAGAAGAACTTAAAGAGCATTATAAACGTGGTGGTTTAGGTGATATGACAGTCAAAAATATATTAATCGAAACACTTATTGAATATTTTAATCCAATACAAAAAAGGCGTAATGAAATAGATCAAAGTACACTTATTGACATTTTAAAATCTGGAACTGATATCGCAAGAAGTGTTGCGTCTAAAAAGGTTAGCGAGGCAAAAAAAGCTCTTGGTTTAATGTTATTTTAATTCGGAGGTTTAAACTATATAATGAAAAATAATGTTTATATATTAGAAGATTATAGAAAAGAAAGAAAAGGAAAAAATAATTCCATATTTAAAGATCCAATAGATAATTCTATAAAGGAGATTTTAGATCTTAATGAAAAAGACAAAGAAACCCTTGAAGCAATGAGAAAAATTGTTAAAAAAGAAATTATTTTCGATTAATTTAAAATATAAAAGCCATCTAGGAGATGGCTTTATTTTAATCAATTGTCAATAAACTTCTTTCTGGATCATCGTATAATAACTTACCACCTATTGTATTAGAAAATATCTTAGTTTCTCCAATTTTTCTTGATTTTGAAGATGTCTGATGAACATGTCCATGTATCCAAACTTTTATATTTTTATTTTTAGATATAAAATCATCAAGTTCACTGCAATTATGGTGAGTATATTTTCCTATTTTATCTCGTGGATCTTCTGTAATAACTGGTGCATGATGTGTTATTACAACAACATCACCATCTGTTGAAGATATTTCTTTTTTGATCCAATCAAAATCTAATTCATTTTCATTTCGCCATGTTTCTGTTCCAAATTTTGTATATCCTTTACCATTAACACTTTTTATAGATTTTACATCATTTACAAGGTTATGATCAAGAAAACCAACATTTTTTAATGGTGTCCATAATGAAGCACCTACAAATTTAACATTTCCTATAGTTACACTTTGGGTGTGCCTTGATAAAATATGTAAATTACTAATATGAGAAAACAAATTTATATTTTTATCGTTATATATTTTTCCTATTTTACCACGATAATATTCATGATTTCCAAATACATATAAAACGTCTGAGAACCTTTTGCAAAGATTTTCTAACCATTGCATCCTTATGCTATTTTTATAGTTTTTTAATTGATCTATATCACCAGCAAGAATTAATATCTGATTTTTTTCATTTCCAGACACTTCTATGTTAAATAAGTTATCATCATTTCTTAATTCTTGATGGATATCGGAATATATTCGTATAATTCTCATAATTTTTCCTTTTTTAATACTATATACTCTATTCTATCATATTATTATTTTTACTTCTATCTTTTTTTAACTTCTATCAAGATATGTTCTTCCTTTAAAATCTTTAATTTTTTTATTCACTCCTAATTCTACAAGCATGGCAATAGTATCAAAATTTCTATTAAATAATAAGCTTTCACCATGATTATTTACTATGTTTTTATCGAATCCTATATTGTTAATAAGAACATCAACTGTTTTTTTATCATCTATAAAATAAAGAATATTTTCGCCATTATTGTTTAACTGATAGCAATTTATCAAATTTAAATTAAGCAAAAATTGCAAACATTTTATGTTTTTCCTTGCAGCAGAAAAAAGAACGTTTTCGCCTTTAATATTTATATTATTAATATTTAAACTTGTTTTAATAGCTGTTTCTACAACTTCTTTTTCTATAAAGTTAAATGTTGTCACTTGTGAAACATATTCAAATAAAAAATTCTCATTTTTATTTGATAGTTGATTTATGTTGATTCCCCTTTCTATTAAAAAATTTAAATCTTCTAATTCTTTGATGTACCATAAAGCATTTTGTCCATTTTCATCAACAGCATTAATATCTAATCCTATTTCTATCATTTCTTTTATTTCATTGAAAGAAATAAATTTTGAGTTTTTAAATTTATTTTTTAGAAATGGTTTAATGTAATCTACTCCAAAATTATTTGATATATTTTTTATTTTCTGAACAGAATAATTATATAAATCAAGGTCACTATTTTCCATTAATAATCCATTCTCAAAAAACAAAACTGCTCTTTTATTAGAATATGGTATATTTTCTGATATTTTATATTCAAATTTAGGTAGTTTATATTCTGATATTAATTTTTCTATTACTTTATACTTAACTAACTTTAAAACAATATTATTTTCATAATCTATTATACTTTTATTTCTTCCTATGATTAACAAAGTCTTATCTATAATATCTTCTATTTCATAATTGCCACCATCCTCATTGAGTTTTTTAATGAGGTATATTTCATCATCGATACTCATAGAATTCAGATTCATTAAATTAGCTTTGAAAAGCTTATATGGCATTTCACATATTTCATCAAATATTTGATCAGTTCCTATGTGTTTTTTTATGTCACTTACGTCTTTATCTTTTGCTATTTCGTCAACCAATCCCTTATTATCATCTTCACTATAATGCTCAAAGTAGTCGTTTTCCTTTTTTTCTTTTTTAAATTTATTTTTCCATTTTTTCCAAAAAGGGATATTTTGTTCTGTTTCAACATCGCTGTTTTCTTCATCCATATCTTTAGCTAAAGAATATAACATGGTTATCGATTCTTTTCTGTTTTCTTTTTTCATTAGAATTCAACCTTTTTTAATCATTACTTTAATTTTTTCACTTCTTGCTTAATAGAGTATTATAATTTATAATTTAATCAAGTATATTATAATTTAGGAAAAAATATGAAAAAAATTAACATCGAAAATTCTGATAATGATGCTATAAAATATGTTGTCAAAACATTTTCAAAATTAAAAGAATTTTTCCCCAAAGAAAACACTGTTTCAGTAGATGAAATATTGTCTGATAATTTTTCATTTGACGAAAAGAGTAAAGGTGAAGTTATTTCATTTATATATAAAACAACAAAAAATTTAATTGAATTTCATCTCAATGATATTTCAAAAAAAATAAACTCTCATCCGAAAGTTGGAAAAGACATTAAGGAAAGTTTTAATAACGAAAGATTATTTTTAAATTCTTTACATTCACCTGCTACAACTATGAAAGAAGAGAACTTTTTCTTTTTTAAAAAAGACAAAATAATGTTAGATAAAACTCAATTTATTAATGAGTCTCTTTTTAATTCGGTAGAAGATGATCTTAAAAATTTGTTTAAAAAACAACTAAATCTTTTTAAAAATCATGTTATTTTCGATGTTATTATTTATCAGATTGATAATAATATTAATGATACTTATTTTATAAAAAACGAAGGGTTGAAGTTTATTGAAGAAAAGAATATGTTAAACAATGAAAAAGATATGTCTGAAAAATATGTTTCTAATATTTTTAAATCTTTAGACTTTTTCGAATTTGATGATGAAACAAAAATAAAGACAATTGATACATTTGAAAAATTATTTAAAGATAGTTATTTTAAATCAAATCGTGAAGAGATTATCGAGGCTATAACATACAATAAAGCCGAACTTTTATCATTACCTGGAATGATTGAAAAATATTCAGAAATTCATAACTATAATGATATTAAAATTGAAAAATTTAATTGGGATAGATTTTTTTCTTATGCTGATGAACGTCAGTTATTATCAGCTTTAAATATTCTTTCTAATACCGACAGTTTCAAAGAAGATATAGAATTAATGAAAAAATCAGAAAGCTATGATATATTTTCAGAATTAAAAGAGCGTAACTCTATTATTGGAACTGCTTTTAAGCATTTGTTTGAAATTAAAAATGAAGGAAACAAAAATCATGTTTTAGATACTATAAATCTTATTGAAAGATTTGTAGATAGTAATGTAGAAAGCTCAGAAAAAATTATTGAACAAAAGAAAGAAGTAAAAAGAACACCTAGAAAACTTAAAGTTAATTAAATTTAAAATGACCTCGAAGAGGTCATTTTTTAATATTATGGTTTTATTTTATTTCTTAATGTTGGATCATAACTTCTTTTATCTTCCTGTATTTTAAACGCATTAACTATTTTTTCATTGTTATTAGAAAAAAGAGGAACGTTGTTCATTGAATATAAATATATGTCAGAATAAGAAAGTTTATCTGCTGGTTGTATTTGGTTAAGCAGCATATATTCATTTTTGTTTTTGGTTTCTATTCCTTTTAATTGTTTTTCCAGTAATCCATATTCTGAAAGTATTTTAATACAGTTAACAATATTGGTTTTTTTCTTATTATCAAAATCAGATGCTAATCTTCTAATTAAATCGCCTTCTATTTCCATTTTTTCTATCGGTTTTATTTTCCCTTCTTTTATCATATCTTGAATTCTACTATCTTCTAAGGCAATTCTTAAAAATTCATGATTTCCTTCATTTACAATACTCTCTAGTGGGTTAAAAGAATCTGATTTTAAAACATTAGGACTTATTTTTTCAATACTTTTAATAAATTTTATAAAAGTTTGTGGATTCGATAGATTTCCTAAAATTTTACTATGCTCTTCTGGCGTTAAGCTTATAAGAGGATATACTAGATAATCAGCCTTTAATTTTATTATGGTTTCAGCGGTCATTGCGTATATTTTATAAAAATCATTCATTATGAATCTTGTTTCATCTCTGTTTGTAAAATGTTTCCAGTCCTTTATTGGAAAACCTTCAGCCGATATTTTTCCTTTACCAACTTCATTTTCGAAAACTGTTAATATTTTACCCATTATTCGCATATAGCTTTTTTCATTTTCTTCGTATATTTCATTAGCGTCAGATGGTAATGGCTTTCCACTTATCACGTCTTGATGATACTCGCTTCCAAACTTAAAGCATATTTCTGAATAATCTAGTGGTGGTCTATAAAAATCAAAATAGTTTTCTTTTGCGGTATATTGTTTTAAAATGCCTTCTTCTTCAATGTTCATACTTTTTCCTTAATTTTATACATATATACTATATATTTTAACTTTGTTTAAAAATGTTGTCAATTTAATGGCAAAATTTTGTTTGATAAAAAAATCATAAAAAATTGTTTTTTTGGGTTTTTTTTGATATAATCGACACAATGTTTAAATTAAGGAATTATTATGAAAAAAGAGCACTTAAATGGACTAGAATTTTTGAGATATGGACTTGGACTATATATACTTTTATACCACACATTAAACCATCCAGATGTAAATCATATAATTTCAAGATTTGTTGGTATGGGGTTTATTGCGACCAGTACATTTTTTGTTATTTCTGGTTTTATTTTAAGCTATGTTTATCTTTCTGGAAATGGAACAGAAAATGTATCGATTAAGGGTAAAAAATCAGATTTTTGGAAAAAACGATTTGCCAACTTATATCCAATTCATATTTTTTCTTTAATTCTTTTTATTGTTATATTTATAATTTTGCGACATCTTAATATTATGCCAAGGGATGATAAGCTTTTTTTCACTTGGGTAGCATTTGATGTTAACAATTATTCACCTGATATCGGTCACTTTATGTCTAATTTTGAAATAGGATTGGCTTTTATCATGAATATTTTTATGGTTCAATCATGGAATCCATACTATTTAACATTCAATTCTCCAGCATGGTCAATCTCAACTTTATTCTTTATGTATATTCTGTTTCCTTATATTGCTCCAAGGTTAAGTGAAATCAAAAAACCTATAAGGGCATTATTTTTAACAAATATAATTTACATATCTATTCCTATTATTTTTATATTGCTTGGATTGTTTGACAAGCCTTACACTGGAATTCTTAACCGAAATCCATTAGTTCGACTTCCTGAATTTATTGCGGGCATTATACTTTGTAATATTTATTTTAATCTTAAAAATAGTGGTTTTGTTATGAAAAAATGGTTTGTTATTTCATCCATTTTATTTATAGGAATTTGCTTTTATTTGTCCGATAGATTTCTTGACAACGCCGATCTTATTACAAAAGATGGTAATGTTCCTTATTATTTGTTACATACTGGATTAATATTGATACCTGAATGTTTGCTTGTGTTCTTATTTACAGGAATTAAAGTTAACAATGAAAAATTTATCTATTGGCTTAAACGATTTGGTGGGGCATCATTACCTATGTTTGCCTTACACATTCCGATGTTTTTTATTTTTACAAGAGTAGAATATGCGTTACTAGGGAAATTATATCTAAGTGTTTATTTCTTATTCCCAATCATAGTAACAATTACTTGTATTTATTTTCAAGAATATGTAGTTGTTTCAACAAGAAAATTAATATTAAAATTTTTAATAAAAAAATAACAAATTTCTTGATGTGCGAGTGCTTTACGTGTAAAATACTCGCATAAAATCAATAATTATTCAATAGGAGATTAAAATGTTCACTGTTTTCCAACTCATTAGTATGATCCTTGTTTTCGCAACAGTTTCAGCGCTAATTAATTACTTCTTCTTGAAATTTCCACAGGCTATTGGTGTTCCAGTTGTTGCCTCGGTTCTTTCATTTTGTTTTATTATGTTTAATCATATTTATGGTTCTGACTCTCCTTTTCAAATCTTAGTTCCAGAAGTTAAGAGCTTTGAATTTGATGAGTTTCTTCTTCATGGAATTTTGGCATTTCTTCTTTTTGCTGGTGCTACAAAAGTTGATATTAGCTCTTTGAAAAAGTGGAAAGGACAAATTATTGGTTTAGCATCTTTTGGAGTTATTATTACCGCATTTTTAGTGGCAACATTACTTTGGGGATTATCTAAACTTCCTATTATTCAGGCAGATATTCCATTTGTTTACGCTTTACTCTTTGGTGCGCTTATTGCTCCGACCGATCCTATTGCGGCACACGCAATACTTAAAAAAGTTGGTGCTCCAAAACACCTTGAAACTAAACTTGTAGGTGAAAGCTTGTTTAACGATGGTACAGCCGTTGTAATGTTCCTTACAGTTGTTTCTATTATTGCTGGTGCTAACCCTACAGTGTCAAGTGTATCTATTAATCTTTTCACTGAAATTGCTGGTGCGATTATTTTGGGACTTATTTTAGGGTATGTTCTTTATCGCTTATTGAAAAAGGTTAATGATCACTCTATTGTATTATTAGCGACACTAGCCATTGCTTCTTTCTCTTATACACTTGCTGAAATGTTGCATTTTTCAGCACCTATTGCGACTGTTATTTGTGGATTAGTTATTGGTAACAAGTCAAGAAATAGATTAGACGAAGAAACTGTTCACGACCTTGATAAGTTTTGGGATTTTGTTGATGAAATGCTTAACGCTTGTCTTTTTGCACTAATGGGTCTTGAGCTTCTTGTTCTTGATTTGAACTACAATTATCTTATTTTTGGATTGTTCATTTTTATCACAACTATTATTGGTAGATTAGTTGGTGTATACATGACATTACTTCCTTACCGCCATCAGACATTAAAAGGAACTATCCCTGTTTTAACATGGGGTGGACTTAGAGGGGGAATTTCATTAGCTCTTGCTTTGTCATTGCCTGTTAATGAATATACTCAGATTTTATCAACTGTAACGTTTGTGGTTGTTATGTTGTCGTTAATTATTCAAGGACTTACTCTTGAACATTTAATTAAATATACTCAAAATAAATAATTAAATTTTTAATATTAAGGCTCTATTAATTTTTGAGCCTTTTTTATTAATTTTCTTGGTTTATATTGTAAATAAATTGTATAAAATATCCCTTTTGTCTTTTTTTTTCTATAAAACCTTCATATTTTTACATCTCTAAATATCTGTTTCTTTAAAAATATTGACAAGATTAAAAAAAAAGCTAATACTTTAAAAATGAAATTTACCCCAATCATATAAGGAATGATTGTAGCGTTTTATTTTGGGTTTAAAATTAGGAGTTTAATAATGAATATAAATTTTTTTTCTAAATATTCTTTACTTTTTCTGAAAAATAAAAAGAATATAATAAATGTATTATCCACTTGTGCTTTGTCGGCAAGCGTTTTAGTTCTAAATGTTTCAAGTGCTACTGCATCTTCACAATCTATGAGTAAATTAGATATGGCTCACAAATCTATACTTGTTGATTATGGAAGTAATGACTTAAAAAATAGTAATTCTTTGAGTAAAACAGATCCACTTCAAACATTTTTAATTGAGAGAAATCTTATAAGTCCTAAAGATGTAAAAATGCTCACGTCAAAATCTATTTCAAAAAAACAATTAGCTATAAATATTAAGCAAAATAAAATTGTTGACCATATAACCGAAAAATATAAAAACCTTAATAGAGATACAGCGGAAAAAATTGTAAAAACAGCCTATATAAAAGCTAATAAATATAATATTGATCCTGAAATACTTATTGCTATTGCGGGAGTTGAATCGAATTATAATCCTAAAATTGTTAATAGAATTGGTGCTTCTGGATTAACTCAAGTTGTTAAAAGGTATCATCGTGATAAAATAAGAAAAGTTAATGCTAGAGGTGGAAACATTTTGAGCATTGCAGACAATCTAGATTTAGGAGCAGAAATATATAGTGACCTTTATCATAAGTATGGCAATCATACAGCAGCATTACAGGCTTATAATGGTTCTTTAAATGATAAATCAAGAACTTATTCAAAGAAGGTTATGAGAGAACTTAATGATATAAAGAATTCAAGTTAATTTAATAAAATTTGACCTCTTTTTTTTAATAGCCTATACTTTTAAAAATTTTAAGTATAGGCTTTTTATCGGAAAATAAATATGAACAAATTAAAAAAAACACTTTTAGCTATTTCACTTTTTACAGTTTTTAACTATGCTCATTCTGCTGGATTAATTATTGTTAATTCTGAAGAAAAGGCAAATTCCGAAGATATATCTTCTAATTTATCCATGATACCTATTAAGAATACTGATATAGATTCAAAAATTTCAATGATCCCAATTGTTGAAAATAAAGAAAAATCTTTGCCACAAGATACGACTTTAAATAAAATTAAATCAGACAAACAAATTGATAAACTTAAAAACAATTCAAAATCATTCTTCAATGATTTAAATAAAGATATGAATTCTCCAACTGTAAAGATAGATGGAACAACTTACCAAAGAAATCAAATTGTTAATGTTAATGGTGGAAAGATAGTATTAACTCCAATTGAGAGTGATATAAAAACAACAACAATACCTTTGCCAGCAGGATTGAGGAATATATCTTCCGATGTTAAATGGGTAAATTATGATGATTATGTAAAAAAACAAGAATTATTAAATAAGAGTAAAAGTAAATCAGTGCCTATTGCTAAACCTGATGGTTATTATCAAAATGATAAAAAAACTAATTATGTAGATAGCTTTTTTGATAGAAAAGTGTCTAGCAATGATACAGCTAATGACGCAAATATAAAAAAAGGTCTTAATGCAATATTTGATGAATATAAAGGCGATAAGAATGAGGTGGTTAAACCTGCTTTAATAAAAAACGATCAACAAGCCAAAAAAGAATTAAATTTAGAAAATAGCTATAAAAACATTGTAGATCTTTATACCAATCCTAATAGAAAAGAAACCCTTGGTTATATTAATAACGACAAGGATGTTGTTAATTCTACCCCAAAAGCAATAAGAAGTCATACTATTCCAGATAATTTAATGGGAAAACCTGTTTATATTCGAATATTTAAATCTACAAATTCATTAGAATTGTATCTTTTAGATCATGGAAAATATAAATTGGCTAATGTTTATAATATTTGTACATTTAGTGGTGGATTGGGGCCTAAAAAATATGTGGGCGATTCGAAAAGTCCAGAAGGATTTTATTCATTTAATTCTAATTCATTTAATCCAAGTTCTGAATACTATAAATCTATGAATTTAGGTTTTCCCAATCAGTATGACAGAGAGCATGGATATAGTGGTTCACTTCTTATGGTTCATGGAGGCTGCAAATCCATTGGATGTTATGCGATGACTGACAAATATATACAAGAAATATATGAATTTGCTCAGGCTGCTATAAAAAATGGACAACCAGAGATACAGGTTGACATTTTTCCTTTCAAAATGACAGACGCAAATATGAACAAGTATAGAAATAATGAAAATTATAAATTTTGGACTAGTATAAAAAAAGGATATGATATTTTTGAAAGAACAGGAAGGCCGCCATTAGTTTCTGTAAAAGATAAAAATTATATTATTAATTAATTATTTATTGCTCATTTTTTCTGTTCGTGATAAAATACTCTCAAATCTTAACGAGGGTATTTTTTTTATGAAAAATTTTATTTTTGAATTTCTTTCTCCAATATTAAACAGCTTATCTCAGAATGAGACATTTAATCGATTGTTAATGAGTTCTGTAAAGATCATTGATTTATTTTCTTATAAAAATTTTGGCATTTATTTCTTTTTCACCTCAATTTTCTTATCTATTTTGTTATTATTTTACATTAAGAAACAGATAAAATCTTGTAATTATATCTATTCTATATTCTTGATTATTCCACTGTTTATGTCTTTTGCTTCTTGGGCGATTACAGGATGGACTATTCATTCTGATATGAACAATCATATTGTTAGTGAAACTAAAATTCCTGTTCCAGAAAAAATTAATAAGTTGCAGTCTTCAACATATTATTATGTCAATGATAATATTTATGCTGTTAACAATGAGTGCCAATTAGATATAACAAAGCCATTGACTATTTATAAAACAAGTCGTAATAATCAATATATCGAGCATGCATTTAATGAAAAATGTGTCTACACATTAATATCTAAGGAATATGGAGAAGGGTTATAATATGAAAAAAACTAAATATGTTGTAAGCTATATTTTTGATGAAAATAATGAAAAGGTTTTGCTTATTAAGAAAAAACGACCTGTTTTTTTAGTTGGGAAAATGACTGGAATCGGTGGACATGTTGAAGATTTTGATGAAAGTCATACTCATGCTATTCAAAGAGAGGTTGAAGAGGAAAGCAATATTCAATTGAATCTTGAACAAATACATTTGATTGATTCTGTTATTGGCGATGATTATACTTTAGATGTGTATGCCATCATTATTAACGAGGAACAATTGAATAATTTTAAAAACAATATAGATGAAATTCAAACTTGGGTTTCACTTGAAGACATTAAGAATAACGCATTTTCTTTTGAGTATGCCCCTGGAACCTATTCGGCGGTTATTTATATTCACGAAAATTTTTCTTTATTTAAATAAAAAAGTGGTTGAACAATTTTTTTTAGGGTGATATAATTATCTCATAATAAAACATGGAGAAAAGAGTAAATGACTAAATCTATTGAACTAATTAACAATCTTAAAACTATGATCGGTGGTATTCGCATGACGGAAATTAATGGCGTACTACATACCAATTTTAATGACAGCATTGATATTTTCAAATCAACAGAGTGGGGAATTGTTGAACTTATTCGTGTAAAAAATGTTTTAAATAAAATTAATAATTCAGAAATTTACCATCCTAATGCTTATATTAGCAGCCAGAAAATCATTAATATGGAAGATTTAACAAAAGACGAAGCTGTTCTTGAAGCTTATGCTAATAAAAAATCAGTGTTCCGTTGTGGAATTGTTAATGGGTCTTACAAAGAAGTTATTATTGATACTTTTAATAACATTATTCACAGTAAAGTTAAAGAAAAAATCAAGCTTATGATTGCTGAAAAAAATGAATTTGAGTTTTTCACTTATTGACGCTCTTTTTGAAAAAGGTAAAATTAATAAAGAAGAAAGCGTTAAAATGAAAGATGTTGTAATGGCAGAGTATGAATCTATTATGAGCGAATACAATATTGATCTTAAACTTGAAATTAGCAAGTATTCTATTTTTACAAAAGGAAATGAAGTTCTTACTGTAAATTCTATTGTTCAAAATATTATTCTTGATACTCATTTCTTTGAGGAAATTTCTAAAATTAACAATCGTGAATTACTGATTGCTCAAAAAGAAAATATTGAATATGAAATTAAACCTTCTTTCCTTATTTTTAGTGAAGAATTGAAAAAAGCAGCATAACATAATAAATATAATTAAAAGGAGATTAACAAATCTCCTTTTTTATTCTTATTAACAAGAAAAATATTCCAATTACTGAAGCTAATGGAATTACAACATCCATAATTTTAAACATTGAATCTTGCATATTCTCAAGAGCATTATTCAATGCTACTTTCTTAACTTTATCTTTTTGAGCTAAACTTTCACTATTAGCATCATTTTCTATTTTTTTTGTTTCTTTTTTTATTTCTTTTATATCAGAAATGTTCGTTTTTTTCTCTTTTTCTAAATTATTTATTTTGTCTCTTTGATCATTTAATATGTCTTCTTTATTCTTTATATTAACCATTAAACTTTTGTTATTTATAACAGTTGTTTCTTTGGGTTGTTTTATATGAATATATTTATTCGCCACTACTATTGTGGCAAACACTACCGACAATCCTATAATTACTGAAATTAATACTTTCTTCATATTGTTATCCTTACCGTATTGAGTTTCTAATAAAAATAAATATAAGTGGAATTATTAGCAAAGGGAACGTTTTTTTAATGATATTGAAAAGTATATCTTCTGGATTTTCAGAGCTATCATTTAATAATACATTCTGTTTTATATCCATAGGTGCAACTTCTTTATTTTCATTTTGCTCTTTTTTTATTTTGTCTAGGCCAGCTTTTTTTATTTCTTTTTCATTTTTTACCTCAATTATATTTTTATTTATATTGTCTATTTTTATTTCATTTTCTTTTATTTTTTTCGACAGTGCTATATTTTTATTTTTTAAGTAATTATTTTCATTTACATTAAATTGATATATAATAAGAACAGAAGAAACAATAACTACAAAAAATATACCGATTATTGAAAATGCTTTTTTTATATTCATATTGAAAGCCCTATTATTAATTTTATACAATAATAAAATGAGAAAAATAAAAAATCAAAAAAAAGAGTCCATTTGGACTCTTTTTTAACTTAATTAAATAAAAATTTTAATATATACTTTTAACTACTTTACTGCTAAACATTTCTTGATTTTTCTCTATCACTTTCCCATTTGATACTTGATTTTTTTCGCTTAGAACAACACGGTCATTTCCAGATATTCTATCAACCTTAACCAAATTATTTGTACTTTCTGGTATTTTTGTTTGTTCTTTTATTTCATTATCTTTTTTTTCCATAGGGGTAATTACTTCTTTGTTGCTTTCTATATTAAATTTTTTATCTGTTTCATTTATTTTTTCAGATGTTATTTTAACAAGATTTTCACTTTTCATTTTATCTATTACATTTTCTAACATTTTAACTTGTGCGTCTGTTACTTTTAACGTTGTTTTGGAATTTTCTATTTTTAAAGTTAAATCAGTTTGTTGTGCTCTTAACATCGCCACATTTAAATTTTCTTTTTGTATAACACTATTAATTCCATCAACTGTTACATTTAAAGTCCGCAACAGATTTAGATAAATTTTCTTTTTCTTGACTTAATTTCTCTTTTTCATTGTTCAGTTTTTCTTTTTCTAAATTAAGATTTTTAATATCGGATTTTAATTTTGAAATATCAGAAATTGCACTATTTTAGTGTTTATAATACTTTGATTATTATAGGCCAAACCTATCAATGAAGAAGATAAAACGATCCCTATAAATGCACCTATCATTTTATTCATATCAAACTCCTAGTTATTTTTTAATAATAACCTATTATCTCATATTTTTATAACAAATGCTATTAATTATCCATTGTTTTTTTAATTTTTAACTCCATTTCAGCATTTTTTAATTTTAAATTATTATACTTTCTTTCTTCTATCGAAAGTTGTTGCCTAATATTAATTAGTTTTGCATTAACTATTGTTGCTTCATTCCTTAAATCTATAACTTTTTGATATTCTATACTATATTGATTAGAATCATTTGGTCTTGTTATTTTGTATTAAAATTTTATTCTTTTTAATATAATCTTCTGGATTTAATTTTGCAATTCCCAATTGCTTTATTTCATTTTCAAGATTAGATTTGTTTTTATTTAGGGTGTTTATATCATTATTTAAATTTTTATATTTATCAGAAACCAATGAAGTTTCATACCTTAACCCTATCAAATCTTGCTTTTGTTTTTCTTGAACTTCATTATTTTTTTTGACTATCTCATTTTGATTTTGAATAGTTAAATTCATTTCTTCTATTTTTTTATTTTGGTCACTTATCGTTTTTTGATATTCTTTTTTTGATTTTTCAATTTTATACTTACATCTTTTAAGTTTGAGTAAGCTAATGTATTTTTATTAATAAATCTTGTTTACTCCCTGTAAATAAAATTAACAATACGGTTGCTGAAAATGCAATCGCACTATATCCTATTTTAACTTTTGACATAATTTTTCCTTTTAGCAATATAACTTGTATGATTTTTCATTAGTGTAATGTAATAATATTTTCAAAAGTAAATCAATTATTTTTTCATCTCTTACATATTGCTTTTTAGCTCTTTTTTCTATATGCATACCTGCGTATTCCCCTTTAGCATTTTTATACAAAGAAACAATTCCTATGTTTTTATCTTTCTGAACAAATGGCTCTGTTGAATTTATTGTAAAAAATTGATGGGCAAAGAAATCGTTACAAAAATAATTTTTTTCTTCTTCAAAATCTTTTTCGTTTTTCATATAACATTTTATTAATAAATTATTTATTTTTTTTGTTATAGGAACGGTTATATATTCCACTTTATTGTTCCCTATTGTATTTCCACTTATGACAATATTTTTAGATATATCAAAATATTTTGGCGTATCTTTTCTTATATTTTTTATAAAAGATTTTTGATTTTCAATAATTTGAATTCCTTTTGGCGTTATATTTATTTTTTCCATTCTTTTTTTCAATTAATGACCAGTACAATCAAGTCTTCATAATATTTTTCATTAATCGTATTTATTCTTAATGAAGAAGCACCTTGTATTTCTTTTAAGGTTTGACTATGATTACTTGAAAATATTAGCGATCTTTCAAAATTTCTTGCTTTATACTTTGGAACATCTCTAATATTAAAATACTCCTTTTCTGTTATTGAAATTTGAGGCTGCATATCTTCTGGAAGACTTCTTACAATTAGTGTCATAAGTAATTCGATTAAAATTTCATGTGATAAAATTTTATTTTTTACCAATGGCTCTTTTATTACTTTTACGTTATGAATATCTTCAAAATATATTAATCCAGCTTCTTCTGGAACTTCTTCTTTTTTTATCAAATTATTTCGGCAAACATAATAAAAGTTATTAGAAAAACTTAAGGTAAGTGTTTCTTTTTTCGGGGTTTTTTATGTCAGTAAAAAAGTCGTTTCTACTGTGTTTTATTTCATATATGGTTGGATTTATTTTTTCTAAAATTTTTGTTTTATTCGTTGTTAAAATATCTGGACGTTTATTTCCAAGATCAAAATCTGAAAAACAAATTATATCTTTATTAGTGTTTGATAAATACTCCATAAATCCATAGAGTATCTTGTCATGTTCATTATTCCATTTCTTAGAATTTATTTTTTTATCCCTTAAATAATTGTAACCTTTGTCTAACAACCTTAAGTTATAAACATAAAGTGAATGAAATTCATTTTTTTCTACTTTATCAAAGTCAATATATCCATTTTCTTTTAAAACCAATAAGTTTTCCTTTTCTTGATTATCACCTGAAAATGAAAATATTTTTTTTTTCTCTATCTAATTTATTTATAAAAATTTTTTGCAATAATTTATTATATTCACTTGTTAGCATTTTATATAAACCTTTTTATTTTATTATAACTATACAATTCAGATTTTTTCAAATAATTTTGATTTTTCAATTTAAATATGTAATTTTATATAAACGTAAACTTAAAAGGATATTAGTATGAATTTAAAACTTTTAAAAAAAATAATCACTACTTCTAAAAATTATTTTGGCAGTAAATTGATTCCTGAAAATCAGAATATCACTTTTGATTGGGTGAAATATCCATATGAGACTTCAAATATTTTATCTAAATTAATTGTTCTAAATGAAAAATATCATAACCCTGATATTAATGTTGACTCTTATTATGATTCAATCAAAATATCATTGAACGAGACTCAATCAAGAGGATTAATCTTCTAAAAAATTATTGTTTTTTATCTGATCTTCCAAGCTTCAAGAGAACGTTTAATGAAGTTCAAACATCTTCATATTATTATTTTACAACTCTATTATTGATTAATTTTGTTATTAAGTTACGATATGAAAAGAAAGATCCTATTTCTGATGAAGAATTTGACGTTATGTATTTGTTTTTAACATATAAACAATCTACTGCTATAAAAAAAATGTTCGATTATGGTTTAGACAAAATTAATGCTTACTACAATGATGAAGATGTTGATTGTACACTTAATTATATAATTGAAAATGAAAATTATTTGTTTGACTTAAAACTTGAACATAATATTAATAGCGATCTTAGGTTAAAAATAGAAGATTTTTATAGAGGAATAAAAAATGGAAATAGTTAATACTTTTTTAAATATAGTGCTGGTTTTAGGTTTCACATTTGCCGTTTATTACTTTTATGCGTGGATAAAAAGTCATGTAGAAGCAAAATCAATGAAAGAGACAAAAAGAAATATTGAGGATAAAGCTTTTTTTGAAGCTAATTTAATTATAGATAAATTTATAATAAAAAGACAAAGTTTTTTGAACACTTTGGATAAAAATGAACACTTAGAATTAACGTCTTTTTTTGAAAGATTTATAGATAAAAAGAAGGTGGTCAGTTTTGATGAAAAAATAAAATTTTTGAACAAAATAGATGAATTAAATGTAAAATTTTTGAAAGATAAAATGGAGAATAACCATGATTGATAATGCAGAAGTAATGTCTGTTGTATTTAAAATTTGTATTCTGTTAGCTTTAAGCTTTGTAATAAAGTTGAAACCTAAGATTTCAGAAAACTTTGAACAAATTGAAGATTTGATTATTGACTTTGATATTAACAAAAAAATATCTTCTGATCAGTACAAACAAGCAAAAAAAGCAATATCTGAAATTAAATCCTCTGGACTTATGGAAGATAAAATTATTACCATATATAAAGAACAATTGGAAGAGATATGCTTACTTATTGATAAAAATTGTTACCTTCAAGACTTTAAAATGGAAACACCAAAAGATATTATCGAAAAAATACAAGTTTACCATCCTAATTTTTTAAAATAATACTTGTTTTTTCTATATTAGATAATGTATAATGTCCTCATTCAATCAAACAATGAGGATTTTTACTGTATGAAGCAAATTAAACATATTACATTAGCTGTATTTATGAGCGTTTTTATGTTGTTTTCATTTAATGCTGCTGCTGAAATTTCATATGCAACTCAAAATTACCTGGATCATAAGGATTTTAGGACTGCTAAAATTTCTATTGAATCTGATATCAAAAATGACAAATATGATGCTAAAACATGGTATTTTTATTCTCGAATTTTGTATCAACTTAATCAGCCTAATGCTGCTAAGAATGCGCTTAACAACGCTATGAACATTGATAAGACAGGCTCTTTTGCCAAAGGTGGAATGGCTAATGTTCGCTCTTTTGCTGGCGACATTGTGAATAAAATTAAAAAAACCACATATGAAGATCCCGTTTCAATGCCAAGAATTACTGGTGCTGAATATGATCGTTATTTGACTTCTGTTTTTGGGTCTAATAATCCATACAGTAATCAAAATCCACCAAGTTCTTCGGCTATTAAATCAGCTTTAGCAAAAAATAGTGTTTCGACAGCACCTGTTCGTAAAGTAGAGCAAAATGTTAAACAATCTACAAGTGTTCAAAACAATCCTATTGTTTCCGTTCCAGTTAGTGAAATTAAACATGTGGATAAATCAGTAAAAGAGACTTCTTTAACTGAAAAAAGTAGTTCTGGTGGTTTTGTTAAAGGACTTTTGATTTTTGTGTCTCTAATTTTAATTGTCTTCCTTTTGGTTGCTTATATCTTTAAGAGTAAAGCTAAAAAAGAAGAAGATTTGA
>JARGCU010000093.1:0-20859 GCA_029227775.1 Morpho helenor
AGGTGAAAGCAGCGAGGCGATAATTTTTAATAAGGTGCTTTTGCCGCAGCCGGAGGGCCCGGTAATCAGCTTAAATTCACCGGGGGCTACGCTTAAATTAATCTTATCAAGGACCGTTTTCTCGCCAATACGAAAGCTCACCTGTTCAAGTTGTAAAATCGCGCTATTTTCCTTCATTGCTTTAATGTGTCCTGATGCTGACTTTTGTGCCCTTAGTGTAACCCCAATTAATTTCAGGGGGCGAATTTCCCCCGCATAGCCGATATACTTGAAGAGGTTACGGACAGTTAAACAGGAGGTTTTATGCTGATATTTATCCCGGTTCTTATCTTCGTCGCGCTGGTCATTGTCGCGGCGGGTGTCAAAGTTGTGCCTCAGGGCTACCAGTGGACGGTTGAACGCTTTGGCCGCTACACCAAAACCCTGCATCCGGGCTTAAGCCTTGTCGTGCCGTTTATGGATCGCATCGGCCGCAAAATCAATATGATGGAGCAGGTGCTCGATATCCCTTCCCAGGAAGTGATTTCCAAAGATAACGCCAACGTCTCAATTGATGCCGTTTGCTTTATTCAGGTCATTGATGCCCCAAAAGCGGCCTATGAGGTCAGCAATCTTGAATTGGCCATTATCAACCTGACGATGACCAACATTCGTACCGTCCTCGGCTCGATGGAGCTCGACGAAATGCTCTCCCAGCGTGACAACATCAACACGCGTCTGCTGCATATCGTCGATGAAGCGACGAATCCGTGGGGCATCAAAATCACCCGTATCGAGATTCGCGATGTCCGCCCACCGGCTGAGCTTATCGACGCTATGAACGCGCAGATGAAGGCGGAACGTACTAAGCGTGCCTATATTCTGGAAGCAGAAGGGATTCGCCAGGCGCAAATCGTTAAAGCCGAAGGTGAAAAACAGGCGCAGATCCTTACCGCTGAAGGTGAGCGGCAGTCGGCGTTCCTGCAGGCAGAAGCGCGTGAACGTTCTGCGCAAGCTGAAGCTACAGCAACGAAGATGGTATCTGAAGCCATTGCCGCCGGTGACATTCAGGCGGTGAACTACTTCGTGGCACAGAAATACACCGACGCGCTGCAGCAGATTGGCTCCGCCAATAACAGCAAAGTGGTCATGATGCCGCTGGATGCCAGCAGTCTGATGGGCTCAATCGCCGGGATCGCCGAGCTGATTAAAGACAGCGCCAGCGAACGGAAATCATCATGATTGCGCTGGTGCTCTCGCACCCGCATCTCTTCTGGCTAAGCCTTGGCGGGTTGCTTCTGGTTGCTGAAATGCTCGGCGGCAGCGGCTACCTGCTGTGGAGCGGCATTGCGGCGGCGGTCACCGGCGCCATTACCTGGCTGCTTCCGATCGGTTGGGAATGGCAGGGCGCGCTGTTTGCCGTGCTGACGCTGCTGGCGGCCTGGCTATGGTGGAAGTGGCTGACTCAACGAACAAGCCGTCAGCGCCCGTCAGAAGGCCAGCTTAACCAGCGCGGTCAACAGCTGCTGGGCCAGCGCTTTACGCTGGATAGCACGCTGGTGAACGGTCGCGGCCATATGCGCGTTGGCGATAGCTCATGGCCGGTTGCCGCCGATGACGATCTACCCGCTGGCAGCAAAGTCGAGGTGATTGCGGTGGAAGGGATCGTCCTGCGAATCAGGCTCTCCCCTCCTCGCTAGGCATCAGGCCAGGGTTTTACGGTGACAGCAGCCGGAGAGATTATCAATAATCGGACAATCGGCGCTGTCATCTCCCGGGCAGGATTCTGCCAGCGAGAGCAGCTGATCGCGCATCGCCTGCAGGTCGTTGATATGACGCTCGATGTCCGCGACTTTCTGCAGCGTATAGGCTTTCACATCGGCGCTGTGGCGCTTTGGATCGTTAAACAAATTCACCAGTTCGCCGCACTCTTCGAGATTAAACCCAACCTGTCGTGCCTGACGCAGTAGCGTAAACTCATCAAGGTGTTTCTGCGTGTAGCTGCGGTAGCCGTTTTCGCTACGCAGCGGCGGCGTGACTAGCCCCTTCTCTTCATAAAAGCGAATCGCTTTGCTGGTTAAGCCGGTTTTTTTGGCAACATCACTGATATTCACATTTCCCCCTTGACCTTCCCCTTGCTGGAAGGTTTAACCTTCACAACTGTAGACCATAAGGTGAATTTGGTCATCCATTATTGAGGAAAGTGATATGTCTCAAACCATCGATCTAGCCCTGGACGGTCTGTCCTGCGGCCACTGCGTAAAACGCGTGAAAGAGAGCCTGGAACAACGCCCTGACGTTGACCATGCGGAAGTGACTATCGAAGCCGCCCACGTGACCGGCAGCGCCAGCGCTGACGCGCTTATCGAAACCATTAAGCAAGCCGGTTATGGTGCGGAGTTAAGCCACCCAAAGGCTAAACCGCTGGCAGAGTCATCACTCCCGTCGGAAGCACTGACAGCGGCCACCCCTGAGCTTCCGGCAGCACAGGAACTGGATGACAGCCAACAATTGCTGATCAACGGTATGAGCTGCGCCAGCTGCGTTTCCCGGGTACAGAATGCGTTGCAGGCCGTACCGGGCGTCGTACAGGCACGGGTAAACCTGGCGGAGCGCACGGCCCTGGTTATGGGCAGCGCCTCCGCCGGGGATTTAGTTCAGGCAGTAGAAAAAGCGGGATACGGCGCGGAAGCGATTGAGGATGACCTCAAGCGCCGCGAACGTCAGCAGGAAACCGCCCTCGCGACCATGAAGCGTTTTCGCTGGCAGGCGATCGTCGCCCTGCTGGTCGGTATCCCGGTGATGGTCTGGGGCATGATTGGCGACAACATGATGGTCTCCGACGATAACCGTTCCCTGTGGCTGGTCATCGGCTTAATCACCCTGGCGGTGATGGTCTTTGCCGGCGGTCACTTTTACACCAGCGCATGGAAAAGCCTGAAGAACCGTACCGCCACGATGGACACCCTGGTCGCCTTAGGTACCGGCGTCGCATGGCTCTACTCGATGAGCGTCAACCTGTGGCCGCAGTGGTTCCCAATGGAAGCCCGCCACCTTTATTACGAAGCCAGCGCCATGATTATCGGTCTGATAAATCTGGGGCATATGCTGGAGGCGCGTGCACGTCAGCGCTCCTCCCGGGCGTTGGAAAAACTGCTCGACCTGACGCCGCCAACCGCCCGCGTGGTGACGGAAGACGGTGAAAAAACCGTGCCGCTGGCCGACGTTCAGCCGGGGATGATCCTGCGCCTGGCTACCGGCGACCGCGTCCCCGTTGACGGTGAAATTAGCCAGGGCGAAGCCTGGTTTGATGAAGCGATGCTGACCGGTGAGCCTATCCCGCAGCAAAAAGGCGATGGCGATAGCATTCACGCCGGTACCGTGGTCGAAGATGGTTCAGTCCAGTTCCGCGCAAGCGCTGTTGGTAGCCACACCACGCTATCGCGCATTATTAAGATGGTGCGTCAGGCACAAAGCAGTAAGCCTGAAATCGGCCAACTGGCGGATAGAATCTCCGCCGTGTTCGTGCCGGTGGTGGTCGCCATTGCCATTTTCAGCGCCGCCATCTGGTACTTCTTCGGCCCGGCACCGCAGATTGTCTACACTCTGGTTATCGCCACGACGGTGCTGATTATCGCCTGTCCTTGTGCGCTGGGCCTGGCAACGCCGATGTCGATTATTGCCGGTGTCGGCCGCGCCGCAGAGTACGGGGTGCTGGTACGTGATGCCGATGCATTGCAGCGCGCCAGCGAGCTCACCACGCTGGTGTTTGATAAAACCGGCACGCTGACCGAAGGTAAACCGCAGGTCGTTGCGGTAAAAACGCTGGGCGCAATGAGCGAAGCCACCGCGCTGCGTCTGGCCGCCGCGCTGGAACAGGGCTCGAACCACCCATTAGCGCGCGCTATTGTGGAGAAAGCCGCCGAGAAATCACTGCCGCAGGTTAATGCCTTCCGCACCCTGCGTGGGCTTGGAGTTAGCGGCGAAAGTGACGGACATGCCCTGTTGCTCGGCAACCAGGCGCTGCTGCATGAACATCAGGTCGTCACCCGCGAGCTGGATGATGAAATGGCGCAACAAGCCGCACAGGGCGCAACCCCGGTGCTGTTGGCAATCGACGGCAAAGCCGCCGCGCTGTTCGCCATTCGTGACCCGCTGCGCAGTGACAGCGTTGCCGCGCTGCAACGTCTGCACCGTGAAGGCTACCGCCTGGTGATGCTGACCGGGGATAATCCCGTCACCGCCAACGCGATTGCCAAAGAAGCGGGTATTGATGAGGTAATTGCTGGCGTACTACCGGACGGTAAAGCGCAGGCGATTAAAGATTTGCAGGCGCAGGGCCAAAAAGTGGCAATGGTCGGTGACGGTATCAACGATGCGCCAGCGTTAGCGCAGGCCGATGTAGGTATCGCCATGGGCGGCGGCAGCGACGTTGCGATTGAAACCGCGGCGATTACGCTGATGCGCCATAGCCTGGTCGGGGTCGCCGATGCGCTGGCGATTTCTCGCGCCACGCTGCGTAATATGAAGCAGAACCTGCTCGGGGCATTTGTCTATAACTCGCTGGGTATCCCGATTGCCGCCGGGATCCTCTGGCCGCTGACCGGAACGCTGCTAAACCCGGTGGTTGCGGGGGCCGCGATGGCGCTCTCATCGATTACCGTTGTGAGTAACGCTAACCGCCTGCTGCGCTTCAAACCTAAACAGTAACCCACCGTCCCTCCCGCCACCGGGAGGGACGCGTTTGCACCTTTCCCCCCATCGCGCTAGCATGAGATTTTCCTTCCAGGGAGCGCGGATGAGCCTGTTAAATCAACTACAACGTCTGTGGCACACGCTGCGCGGTTCCCCATACAGTTGGCCCGCGCTGGACGTCATACTCCCCGGCGGTCGCTATCTGCATTTGGTGGGCAGCATTCACATGGGAACGCGCGACATGGCGCCGCTTCCCGCTAAGCTGCTGAAAAAACTTCGTCAGGCCGATGCGTTAATCGTTGAAGCGGATATCTCCGGTAACGAGACCCCTTTCAGCGATTTACCGGAATACCCACCGCTTCGCGAACGACTCAGCGAAGCGCAGTTCAGCCAGTTGGAAAAACTCAGCGACGAACTGGGAATGCCGCTGTATCGCTTTGATACCCAGCCGCTTTGGCAGGTTGCCATGGTGCTGCAGGCCACCCAGGCACAAAAGCTGGGGCTGCGCCCGGATTACGGTATTGATTATCAGCTCCCTGCAGGCGGCGCGCGAAACGTCGCTGCCGGTGCAGGAACTGGAGGGAGCAGATAGCCAGATAGCCCTGCTCTGTCACCTTCCCGACGGGGGAATGGCGTTACTCGACGATACGCTGACCCACTGGCACACCAACGCCCGGCTGCTGCAGGTGATGATCGGATGGTGGTTAGAGCAGCCACCGTCTAACGGCACGGCGTCGCTGCCCAATACCTTTAGCCAGTCGCTGTATGATGTGTTGATGGTAAAACGCAATGAAGCCTGGCGTGACGCGCTGCTGGCGCTGCCGCCAGGGCGTTATGTGGTGGCCGTGGGGGCGCTCCATTTGTATGGGGAAGGCAACCTGCCGCAGATGCTGAGATAAAAAAATGGCCAATATCTCTATTGGCCCGTCAAAGAGGAATTTCATCATTATTATTATCCCGGAGTTCGCACTCCGGATCTCTCGATTGTCGCTCAAAGTTGCCGCAACTGCCAATACCTATTGCGCAAGATTATACTATTTTTTAGTCCGTTTTAGGGCGTATGCTGAGTGCATATCACGTCTTGCAGTAAGAAGGAACGTTATGACTCCCGCAGTTAAGCTACTCGAAAAGAACAAGATCCCGTTCAGCATCCACACCTACGATCACGATCCAAATGAAACTAATTTTGGCGATGAAGTGGTGCGTAAACTGGGGCTGAATGCCGACCAGGTATATAAAACGCTGCTGGTTGCGATGAACGGCGATATGAAACAGCTGGCGGTCGCGGTGACACCGGTCGCCGGGCAGCTGGATTTGAAAAAGGTCGCGAAGGCGCTAGGGGCAAAAAAAGTCGACATGGCCGATCCGATGGTCGCCCAGCGCGTGACCGGCTATCTGGTGGGTGGTATAAGCCCGTTGGGGCAGAAGAAGCGTCTGCCAACGGTGATTGATGCGCCGTCACAGGAATTTGCCTCTATTTATGTTTCCGGTGGCAAACGCGGGCTGGATATTGAACTGGCTGCGGGCGATTTAGCGAAAATTCTTAGCGCGACGTTTGCGGATATTGCGCGCCGGGATTGATAGGTGCAGGTTGTCCCCTCACGCTAACCCTCTTCCCAAAGGGGAGAGGGAATAGAACGTAGCCCGGCCAAGCGAAGCGTCGCCGGGAACGGCTCAAACCTTACTGCCAGCTCACTTCCCCTTTCGGTTCGTAAGCATTCACATCCAACGGTGAGTTCTGCTCGATATACTGTTTGAGCACCTCAGCATCGATAAACCCGGTATTCACATATCCCGGTTTGCTATCAATTTTCGGATACCCATCCCCGCCGGTGGCGTTAAAGCTCAGGGTCGCCATGCGGTAGGTTTTCGCAGGGTCAACCGGCTCACCTTTGATTTTCAGGTCCTGAAGCTGCCCGTCTTTTGCCACAAAACTCACGTTAGCAAACTGCGGGTAAGCCCCGGAGTCCGGCTTCATCTGCGCCACGGCGGTCAGGTACTCGGTCACCTCTTTACCGCTCATGTCAGCGTACACCACCACGTTGCCAAACGGCTGCACCTTTAGCACGCTCTTGTAGGTGATATTGCCCGCTTCAATGGAATCACGAATGCCGCCGCCGCTCATTACGCCAAAGTCAGCGCCAGTGCGCGCCATTTGCGCAGCAAGAATCAGGCGTCCCATATTGGTTTGCACAAAGCGAACTTTGCTGCGGTCGCCTTCCAGATGCCCGTTCACGCTGCCCACTTTCACCTCTAACTGTGCTTTACCTTTGCTCTGGAACGGCGTCAACAGCGAGAGCATCTGCGGGTTTTCCGGGATTTGTGGCGTGTAAAGTACGCGCTCACTCTGGCCGTTATCGTAGGTCACCTTTTTCTTCAGGTTCACAGGGATCAGCTGATAGTGCACCAGCTTCAGCTCGCCGTTGCGGAACTCAAAGTCAGCGCGGCCAACATATTTACCCCACTCATGTGCCTGCACAATCCAGATGCCGTTTTGTTTGTCTGGCGCACACGGGGTACCCGGTACGTAGTCGACCTGCTTTTTATTCTCCGACGCCATGCAAACCGGGTCCTGTGAGTGACCACCCACAATCATCGCCAGCGCGCCCGCAGGCAGGCTGCGCGCCATTTCGACATCACCCGGCGCGTTGGAACCGTGCTCGCCATTGTCGTAATGCCCCATATGGGTCGCCGCCAGAATCAGGTCCGGCTTCTCTTTTTGCTGGAGTTCCTGAATCACCAGTTTCGCTTCTTCCGCCGGTTTGCGGAATTCGATATCGGTGAAATATTCCGGGTTGCCAATTTTAGCGGTGTCATCGGTGGTTAGACCAATAACGGCAATTTTGAGATCCTGACGTTTGAAAATCGCCCAGGGTTTAAACAGGCGCTCGCCGGTGCTTTTCTGATAAATGTTGGCGGAGAGGAACGGGAATTTTGCCCATTTTTCCTGCTGGCGCAGCACGCTCATCGGGTTATCAAATTCGTGGTTTCCCACGGCCATCGCGTCATAGCCCACGAGGTTCATGCCGCGGAAATCAGGCTCGGCATCCTGAAGGTCAGACTCCGGCACCCCGGTGTTAATGTCGCCGCCGGAGAGCAGCAGTACGCTACCGCCTTCTGCCGCCACCTCTTTACGAATACCGTCCACCAGCGTTTTTTGCGCCGCCAGACCATATTCACCATATTCACTACGCCAGAAGTGACCGTGATGATCGTTAGTATGCAGGATGGTGATTTTGTAGGTTTTATCCTGCTGATAGGCCTGCGAAGGTAAGCTGACCAAAGACAGTGCTGCCAGCATCGCCAGCGCCACGCCCCGTTTAACAAATTGCATGTTTCTCTCCCTGAGTGAATAACAACCGCGAAATTACAATGCTCTGAAATATTAGTCTAATTTGTTTTCAGAAATGAGACTTCCTTCAAACGTCGTAGGCAGGTATCTTAGTCTGATAATTATTATTAAAGCGTTTTCCCCCAACATCGCACTACAAATTACAAGTGGAATCTATGGCAATTTCTGAAACCAGCCCTACGCGGCCTGGCCCATCTGCGTCTTCGCAAAAGGGTCGTACTTCATTTGGTATTCTGGGAGCGATCAGCCTCTCCCATCTGCTCAACGATATGATTCAGTCGTTGATCCTGGCGATTTATCCGCTGTTGCAGGCGGAGTTTTCGCTAAGCTTCGTGCAGATTGGGATGATAACCCTGACCTTCCAGCTTACCTCATCACTGTTCCAGCCGGTCATCGGTTACATTACCGATAAACGCTCGATGCCGTGGTCACTGCCGGTGGGTATGTGCTTTACCCTCAGCGGCCTGGTACTGCTGGCGCTCGCGGGTAGCTTTGGCACCGTACTGCTGGCCGCCGCACTCGTCGGTACCGGCTCGTCGGTATTCCACCCGGAGTCTTCCCGCGTGGCCCGCATGGCCTCCGGCGGACGCCACGGGCTGGCGCAGTCCATCTTCCAGGTGGGCGGCAACTTCGGTAGCTCGCTGGGGCCATTGCTGGCGGCGGTGATCATCGCCCCATACGGCAAAGGTAACGTGGCCTGGTTCGTACTGGCTGCGCTGCTGGCGATTGTCGTGCTGGCGCAGGTTAGCCGCTGGTATGCTGCTCAGCATCGTTTAGCGAAAGGCAAACCGAAAGCGGTTATCGTCAACCCGCTGCCGAAAAACAAAGTTGTGCTCGCCGTTTTCATCCTACTGATGCTGATTTTCTCGAAATACTTCTATATGGCGAGTATTAGCAGCTACTACACCTTTTATCTGATGCAAAAATTCGGATTATCGGTACAAAATGCCCAGATTCACCTCTTTGCCTTCCTGTTTGCGGTTGCCGCGGGGACCGTAATTGGCGGGCCTGTGGGCGATAAGATTGGGCGTAAATATGTTATTTGGGGCTCTATCCTCGGCGTTGCACCGTTCACTCTCCTTTTACCCTACGCAACGCTCTGGTGGACGGGTATTCTGACGGTGATCATTGGATTTATCCTCGCGTCGGCGTTTTCCGCCATTCTGGTGTACGCACAAGAGCTGTTACCGGGGCGTATCGGTATGGTTTCTGGGCTGTTCTTCGGTTTCGCCTTTGGGATGGGTGGCCTTGGTGCCGCGGTTCTCGGGCTGATTGCGGACCACACCAGTATCGACCTGGTTTATAAAATATGTGCTTTCCTGCCGCTTATTGGGATGTTGACCATATTCCTACCTGATAACCGCCAGAAACACTGATTTTCAGGCAGCCAAACCTTTATTTTGGCTGCCACCTTCCTCCCCGCAAGCACACGTCCTCTCTGACTTTACGTATTCCATTTTCTCTTTTGTGCCATCTACTCCTAAAAAATCAATTTTTTAGTTAAATTCAAGAATTATTCACAAACAAAATGACCGAAATTGTCATAAACTATTACGAGGTTTTTTGGTTTTCAGGCTGTTTCGGCATTCTGCGCCAAAAATGGGACCACGCATCACGACGAAAGGAGACGGAATGCATCACGCCACACCGCTAATCACCACCATTGTTGGTGGCCTTGTGCTCGCTTTTTTCCTTGGCATGATTGCCAATAAGTTAAGAATCTCTCCACTGGTAGGATATTTGTTAGCGGGCGTACTGGCCGGACCGTTTACTCCAGGATTTGTCGCTGATACCAAACTGGCCCCTGAACTGGCGGAATTAGGCGTTATTTTGCTGATGTTTGGCGTGGGTCTCCATTTCTCGCTCAAGGATCTGATGGCGGTAAAGTCGATAGCCATCCCCGGGGCGATTGCGCAGATAGCCGTCGCGACGTTGCTCGGCATGCTGCTCTCCACCTTCTTAGGCTGGTCAATCATGACCGGTATCGTCTTTGGTCTATGTCTCTCTACCGCCAGTACCGTGGTGCTGCTGCGCGCGTTGGAGGAACGACAGCTTATCGATAGTCAGCGCGGGCAAATCGCCATTGGCTGGCTAATTGTTGAAGATCTGGTGATGGTGCTGACGCTGGTCCTGCTGCCAGCCGTCGCCGGGATGATGGAAAAAGAGAATATCGGGTTTGCCTCACTGGCTGTCGATATGGCAATCACCATCGGCAAAGTAGTGGCGTTTATCGCCATTATGATGCTGGTTGGCCGCCGTCTGGTGCCGTGGATCCTTTCCCGCAGCGCCGCCACCGGCTCTCGTGAACTGTTTACCCTCTCGGTACTGGCGCTGGCGCTGGGGATTGCCTTCGGCGCGGTTGAGCTGTTCGATGTCTCCTTCGCCCTGGGCGCGTTCTTCGCCGGGATGGTGCTGAACGAGTCTGAGCTGAGCCATCGTGCTGCCCACGATACGCTGCCGCTGCGCGATGCGTTCGCGGTGCTGTTCTTTGTCTCCGTCGGGATGCTGTTTGACCCGCTGATCCTCATTGAACAGCCGCTGGCCGTGCTGGCAACGCTTGCCATCATTATCTTCGGTAAATCGCTGGCGGCCTTCGGCCTGGTGCGCCTGTTTGGCCACTCGCAGCGCACGGCGCTGACCATCGCCACCAGCCTGGCGCAGATTGGTGAATTCGCCTTTATCCTTGCCGGTCTTGGCATGGCGCTGGGGCTGCTGCCGCAATCCGGGCAGAACCTGGTGCTCGCTGGCGCTATCCTCTCCATTATGCTCAACCCGGTGCTGTTCTCAGTGCTCGAAAAATACCTCGAGAGAACGGAAACCCTTGAGGAACAGACGCTGGAAGAGGCGCTGGAAGACGAGAAGCAAATCCCGGTGGATATCTGTAACCACGCGCTGCTGGTCGGCTACGGCCGCGTTGGCAGCCTGCTGGGCGAGAAGCTGATGGCGCAGGGCATTCCACTGGTGGTGATTGAAACATCGCGTACCCGCGTCGACGAACTGCGCGAACGCGGCATTCGTGCGGTGCTGGGCAATGCTGCCAATGAAGAGATTATGAACCTGGCGCATCTGGACTGCGCGCGCTGGCTGCTGCTGACCATTCCAAACGGCTACGAAGCCGGAGAGATTGTCGCCAGCGCCCGTGAGAAATGCCCGGATCTTGAGATTATCGCCCGTGCGCACTACGACGATGAAGTGGCGTATATCAGCGAGCGTGGAGCCAATGAAGTGGTGATGGGTGAGCGTGAAATTGCTAAAACGATGCTGGGGTTGTTGAGCGACCCGCCGTTGAGTGAGGCGGTTAGCGGATAATAATCGTCGCTCTATCGTAGGCCGGATAAGGCGAAGCCGCCATCCGGCAATGTGCGCCGATATTGCCTGATGGCGCTACGCTTATCAGGCCTACACGTTTGCGTAGGCCTGAATAATAATCTTACCGTTCCCAGTACGCCTCTTCGAGGCTATCTTCTTTCTCCGGCAGGCCGCGCGTCAGGCGCGGTGAGTGCTGGTTCAGTACCTGATAGCTTACCCGGTTTGCATACTTACACACCTGCGCCAGCGACGAGTAGGTCAGCCAGTTATGCTGGTGCTTGCTGGAGTTTGGCACGTTCGAACGATGATACGCATTCGCCGTAATGTCGTGCAGCAGCGCGGCCAGCGCACCGTCGCCCGCGCCGTTGGTGTTCATGATCTTCTCAGGGCCGCCCATAAACGGCGCGATGTGCGAGTAAATGCGCAGCGGCTCCTGACAATCTTTAAAGCGCACCGCGCGGCTGAATTCGTACTGGTTAAATTCGGCAATCGCCCCCGGCAACAGCGGGTGCTGCGTTTTGCGTTTAGCTTCATTTTCGGTAAAGCCAGCCATATACAGCCCGGTTGGTCCGGCGGTACACAGCACCAGATCCACCCAATCCAGCGCTTTATCAGACGCCTGAAGCGGATCGCCTAAGCCAGTCAGCGCTTCCGCCTCTTCTTCGTTCATCGCCAGAATCGACACGTGCTCTTTGATAAAGCTCTGCCACCACTCCGGACTCTCGGCGATCACGAATTTCGTTCCCAGCGTCAGCACTACCGGCACGTCATATTTCTTCGCATAGGCGATAGCCTGCATGGTCGCCTCAGGCATCGGTTCGCCCGGCTTACAGCGCACCAGATACGATGTCAGCACCAGCGCAGAAGCACCGGCAATCACCGATTCAGGCACGCTTTCCGCGCGCAGCTTGTTCATATGGCCCGGGCTGATGGCGAAGGTACGTTCGCCGGAATCGCTGATAAGGGTAAAGCAGCGGCCAATGGGGCCATCGACACCTTGCAGGTAGTTGAGGTCGGTACGGCTTGAGGTGTTGCACAGATAGCGATAGGCGTAGCCACCGATTTCGATATTGCTGCACATCACGCCCAGCAGCACCGAGCGGTCATCCGCCAGTACCGAGTAGTTGTGCATAGTATTGCCGATGGTGCCACCGGCAAACTGATGGGTGATCAGGTTTTCGCGTACCAGCTCCTGATACAACGCTTCCGCCACATCATCTTCAATCACCAGCGAATGCCCGGCGCTCAGGCCATAGCGCGCAATAAACGCATCATCGACTTTGGCCTCAATATCAACCAGCGTCTGGTCGATACCGACAACCCAGGAGGCACTGGTTTCACTTTCAGGTTGAATCTGTTTCAGCAGCGGATCGCGAGCGTCCACCGGAAAATAGTGTTTGGATTTGCGTTTACCGGGAAATTTCATGGTGATTTCTGGAATGGCTGTTAACAGGCGGGGAATAGTAGCACACTCCTCCGCCTGCTTGCGATCAGGTATACCGCGCGGTCAGATTCACCATCATGGAGATATGCGCCTCGTCGTCATTCAACGCCGGAATGTATTCATACTGCTGCCCACCGGCTTCGATGAACACCTCACGGTTCTGCACCGCAATCTCTTCCAGCGTTTCCAGACAGTCGGCAGAGAAACCCGGGCACATCACCTGAATGTGCTTCACGCCCTTCTCACCGAGCATTTTCAGCGTCTCATCGGTGTAAGGCGTCAGCCACGGTTCGCGGCCAAAGCGCGACTGGAAGGTCATCATCACCTTATCCGGTGAGATGCCAAGCGCGGAGACCAGTTCGCGGGTGGTATCGCGGCAGCGCTGAGGGTAGTCGTCACCTTCATTGGCGAAACGTTGCGGAATACCATGATAGGAGAGCAGCAGCACGTCCGGTTCGCCGTGACGGGCAAACGACGCGCGGGCGCTGGCGGCCAGCGCTTGAATATAGCCATGATCGGTAGCGTAGTCGCGAATAAACGAAACGCTCGGGATTGCCCGTTTGGTTGCCAGAATTCGCGCCAGCTCGTCCCACACCGCCGCCACCGTCGAGCAAGAATATTGCGGATACAGCGGCAGCACGATGAGATGGCCAACGCCCTGCGCCAGTAGTTCATCGACACCGCTTTGCAGCGACGGCGTACCGTAGCTCATCCCCAGTACTACCGGGATATCAGGCAGACGGGCGGCAAGCGCGCGCTGCTGGCGGCGGCTATACACCATCAACGGTGAGCCCTCTTCCATCCATACGGATTGATAGAGTTTGGCGACCCGCGGCGCACGAATCGGCAGAATGACGCCGCGCAACAGCGGCCACCACAGCAGACGAGGCGTATCGACGACGCGCGTATCGCTTAAAAACTGGGTCAGATAGCGTTTAATCGCTTCAGGCGTTGGAGCATCGGGGGTGCCGAGGTTTACCAGCAGAATACCAGGTTTACTATGATGCATTACCGCCTCTTATCGATTCAAATTGTTGATAATTGTAGCGGAAAAGTGAGGAAGAAAAACTAATTGCTGCGAGAGGTAGAGGGAGAATTTGCCTGATGGCACCGCGATTATCCGGCCTACGGTATAATGTAGGCCAGACAAGGCGTTCACGCCGCCATCCGGCACGCTCGGTGCCGGAAGGACGAGATTAACCGAGGATCTTCGCCAGTTCAGCGCGTACGTCAGCTACGGCTTTGGTGCCGTCAACTTTGGCGTACTTGGTGTTACCCGCCTGCGCTTCTTTGGAGTAGTAACCGATCAGCGGAGCGGTCATCTGATGATATTCCACCAGGCGCTTACGCACGGTTTCTTCCTGATCGTCTTTACGGGTGGTCAGATCTTCGCCGGTCACGTCATCTTTGCCTTCAACCTTAGGTGGGTTGAATTTGATGTGGTAAACACGGCCAGATGCCGCGTGTACGCGACGACCAATGATACGGTCAACGATCAGTTCGTCAGGAACGTCAAATTCCAGAACGTAGTCAACGTTGATGCCCGCTTCTTTCATGGCGTCTGCCTGCGGGATAGTGCGTGGGAAGCCATCCAGCAGGAAGCCGTTACGGCAGTCTTCCTGAGAGATACGCTCTTTAACCAGCGCGATAACCAGTTCATCAGTGACCAGTTTGCCTGCGTCCATGATGTCTTTAGCCTGTTTGCCCAGCTCGCTGCCGGACTTTACAGCCGCGCGCAGCATATCACCGGTGGAAATTTGCGGAATGCCATATTTCTCCATGATGAACTGTGCCTGAGTTCCTTTACCCGCGCCCGGTGCGCCAAGCAGAATGATACGCATTGCGAAAATCCCCTTAAAGGTTGTCGATATTTTTTAAAAAGCGCTAAAAGATACCACCAGAACGGCACTGGCTCAAGGAAGGTGGGGCGGCTGAAACGGTTAATGGTCAGATATTTTACGCACGGTGCGATTTGATGCCCTCTCCCCTGCTCTTCTCAACCAGGGCAGTCCAAACGTCTTCTCGTATTGATTCCCCCTGGCCCTTCGTAGGTATCCGCCTGTTGCGGGTTAGTTAGCGGTAACTCAATTTTTAACATTTTTATTTGTTAGCGCTAACTCTGCGAGATCGATCACAGTTGTATTTTATTTGGCTGTTTATAGTTCACCCTATGGAAGCCTCAGGAGAACACATGCATAGAAACAGATTAACAGCGATGAAATAAATATTATCGATTCAATGAAAAAACCGGGGATATGCTGCTCTTTTTTGCAGAGTCTTTCTGGTGAGAATCATATTAAACAAATATTCAGCCGCCATTAATAATGTACGGTTAAGTAATTTACTGGGCAACGATAAACCAAATAAAAGCCAGAAATAAAACCAATCAACTCTTATATGATTCGTGGAGTTTATTATGCTTCAGTTTATTATTTACGATGTACTAGGAACACCGGCAATTCTGGTCGGGTTATTTTCGCTGGCCGGCCTATTATTGCAAAAAAAATCGATATCAGACGTTATTTCTGGCACACTCAAAACAATAATGGGTTTTGTTATTTTAACGGCTGGCGCTGGTATTGTCGCCTATACGTTAACTATCTTTAGCCAGCTATTTGAGCATTCGTTTCATATCCAGGGCGTCGTGCCGAATACCGATGCTATGGCAGCCCTGGCGCAGAAAAATTATGGTACAGCAACGGCCATGATTATGGTTTTAGGGATGCTTTTCAATATCGTCCTTGCTCGTTTCACGCCATTAAAATACATCTTTCTGACGGGGCATCACACCCTCTACATGGCCGCCATGCTGGCCGTTATTTTATCCGTAGGCGGGTTATCAGGATTCTGGGTTGTCGCTATCGGCGCGCTCATTCTGGGGGCGATGATGGTCATTTCCCCGGCCATTTTGCAACCGTTCACCCGCAAAATTACGCACACTGACGATCTTGCCCTGGGGCATTTTGGCTCCACCGGTTATTTAGTTTCTGCACTGGTTGGCAAAGTGGTCGGCAAGGGAAGCCCTTCCATTGAAGAAATTAAGGTACCTCAGTCTCTGAACTTTCTTCGTGACTCCTCGGTATCCATCTCGCTCATCATGATGATTCTTTTCCTGGTGTTAGTGAGCGTGGCGGGTAAACCCTTTGTCGAGACGACGCTGAGCTCGGGCCAAAACTACATTATCTTTGCCATTATTCAGTCCCTCACCTTTGCTGCTGGCGTTTATATCATCCTGGCAGGCGTACGCATGGTCATTGCAGAGATAGTCCCCAGCGTTTAAGGGGATTGCGGACAAATTAGTGAAAGACGCAAAACCAGCGCTCGACTGCCCAACCGTCTTCCCGTTTGCACCTAATGCCGTCATCGTCGGGTTCCTCTCAAGCTTTGTTGCCGGGCTGCTCAGTATGTTCCTCTGCCCACTGTTCGGTTTGAGCGTTATCGTGCCGGGGCTGGCACCGCACTTCTTCTGCGGGGCAACGGCTGGGGTTTACGGCAATATTACCGGTGGGCGTCGCGCGCGCCGTTATCGGGGCGTTTGCCCATGGTCTGCTGATTTCATTCCTTCCTGCCATTCTTTTGCCAATGATGGGTGATATGGGGTTGGACGCCACCACGTTTGGCGACGCGGACTTCGGCGTAGTAGGCATTATTCTGGGCCACATCATGGCCATTTTTAACTAACTATTTTGTATCGGAGGTGGTTTATGGGCGCTAAATTTTCACCCTCATTGATGTGTATGGATTTGACGCTGTTCAAAGAGCAAATCACGGCAATGAACAGCAAGGCGGATTTTTATCATGTTGATATTATGGATGGAAACTACGTCCGCAATATCACGCTCTCGCCTTTTTTCATTGAGAACCTGAAAAAAATCACCATGGTTCCTATCGACGTTCATCTGATGGTGAATCATCCAGAGGATATCATTCCCATGTGCCTCGATGCCGGAGCCGACATTATTAGCTTCCATCCAGAAACGGCGAATAACAAAATTTTCCGTCTGCTTAACCAGATCAAGGATGCGGGTAAAAGATGCGGCGTGGTCCTTAACCCGGCAACACCGGCGGAGAGCATTGCAGAATATGCGCATTTACTGGATAAAGTGACCGTCATGTCGGTTGACCCGGGTTATGCAGGCCAAAAATTCATACCGGAGTCGCTTAACAAAATAAAAAAACTCATCAATATGCGTGAAAAGCACGGGTACCACTACCTGACCGAAATTGATGGTTCATGTAATGAGAAAACGTTTGGGCAGATTGCTGAATCTGGTGTCGACGTGTTTATCGTTGGTACATCGGGTCTATTTTCTTTACACGCGGATGTCAGCCAGGCATGGGATAAGATGATCGATATTTTCTATCGGGAAACGGTTACCGCATAATACTTTAATTATAGATATAAGCGTTATTTCAATTTCTCAAATGCAGATTATTTAAATCTAATAACAGAGCGATTACGCCATAACTGAGGTGTGTACTCTGTTATTCAAATTTCATGCTCTGATAACGAAGGTAAATGATGGACATCTCAACTGTACTTAATGTTAAAAAACATCAAATTAAATATGACGGCGAAAACCAAAGAAGAAGCCGTTGAAGAATTAACGGATTTATTGGTTCAAGATGGTGCCATTACTCATAAAGATGATTTTCTTCGCGACGTCTGGCTTCGTGAGGCACAGGGCTCCACTGGGTTTGAAAACCATATTGCGATCCCGCACGGCAAGTCTTCGGGCGTAGCCCATACCGCCCTGGCCATTGGCCGCACCCAGCACGGGATCCCTTGGGAAACCATGGATGACAGCGACGTGCGCTGCGTGATTTTATTCGCGGTGACCCTGGTGTGGATCAAAATGCCACCCATATCCGCTTACTCTCTCAAGTTTCGGGTTCACTGGCGGATGAAGATATCGTCGCACAATTGCTGAAGGTTAACGATCCTCAAAAAGTCATCGATATTTTCAATGCTGAAGGCATTGGACGCTTATTTAACGTTAGTCATTACCCTTGCCGTTTACGGCAAATTTGTTGCGATTAAAACACTATGGAGAAGAACCATGAATATTGTTGGGGTTACTGCCTGCACCGTCGGTATTGCACATACTTATATTGCTCAGAAGAAAATTGAAATCGCCGCTAAAAAAGCGGGGCATAATGTCAAAATTGAAACGCAGGGTACGATTGGTATCGAAAACGCATTAACCGATGCTGAGATTGCGCAGGCCGATATTGTTCTGTTAGCCGCCGATGTGAAAGTGTCGGGAGAAGAACGCTTTGCCGGCAAAAGAGTCGTTAAAGTCGCCACAGAAACGGCAGTGAAATCGCCAAACAAACTTATCGAAAAGCTCAGTGAAATAGTGAATTCATAACATTTCATCTTTGCTCATCCCATATCAATAAAGGGTGTGATTTTTGAATATCAAAGAAATCTGGAAAGCAGCGAACCCGAAAGGCCACCTGCTTACCGCAATCTCGTACCTGATCCCTATTGTCTGTGGCGCTGGCTTTATTATTGCTATCGGTATGGCGCTTGGCGGTACGGTTCAGGATACGCTAGTTCCAGGACATTTTGATTTATGGCAGGTCCTGGCGACGCTCGGTGCGAAAGCTCTTGGACTGTTGCCTGTCGTTATTGCTATCGGTATTTCCGGCTCAATCGCTGGCAAACCCGGTATTGCACCTGGTTTTGTCGTCGGTCTGGCGGCGAATGCGATTAGCGCGGGTTTCATCGGCGGTATGATTGGCGGCTACATTTCGGGATATATTGCGCTCGCCATCATTAAAAACGTCAAGGTTCCTGCCTGGGCTCGCGGTTTAATGCCGACATTAATCGTTCCCTTTTTCGCATCCATTATCAGCTGCCTGATCATGGTGTATATCATCGGCACGCCTATTGGTATTTTCACCGATGCATTAACATCTTTCCTTAGAAGTATGGGACGTCATCTAACTTAATTTTAGGTGCGGTTATTGGGGCGTTATGTATCGTGGATTTCGGCGGACCGCTCAATAAAACCTGCTTCGCCTTCGTTTTGACGCTTCAGGCACAGGAATCAATGAACCCATTACGGCGCTTCAGTTAGTCAATACCGCAACGCCAATCGGCTTTGGTCTTGCTTATTTCATTGCCAAACTACTACGTAAAAATATCTATAATGACGAAGAGATCGAAACCTTAAAATCAGCGGTGCCGATGGGCGTCGTGAATATTGTAGAAGGTTCTATCCCTATCGTCATGAACGATATTGTTCGCGGCATTGCTGCTGCTGCAATCGGCGGGGCCTGCGGTGGTGCAGTCACTATGGTATATGGCGCTGATGCAACGGTACCGTTCGGTGGGGTGTTGATGATTCCAACCATGTCACATCCGATGGCGGGTGTGATGGCGTTGCTCGTCAATATACTGGTGACGGGACGATTTATGCTGCGATTAAGAAAGATGTCCTCGCGAGGTTATTGCAAATAACGATTGCGAAGAAGAGGATATCGATTTGGATGATATTAAAATAAGTTAACTCTAGCGGTAATAGCCCGCCCGCAGCTGGGATAACCTCAACTACGGGCGGGTACATCAGACTTATGACACCAGCAGCTGGTTCATGCGCGGATAAACTGGTTAGGATCTTCCAGCGTACCGCGCTCTGCAAACAGCGCCTGGTCAAGCAGCAGCTCAACCCACTCTTTAAACTGCCCTTCATCCTGGGTATCCGCGGTGCGTTTTCACCAGCACGTGATCGGGTTCAGTTCAAAGATGTATTTCACTTCCGGCGCGGCCTGGCCCGCAGCAGCGAACAGTTTCGCCATCTGGGTGCTCATTTCATCCGCATCAGTCGTCACGATGGCCGGAGTGTCGGTCAGACGGTGAGTCAGACGCACTTCTTTCACGCGGTCGCCAGCAGGGTTTTACGCGTTCAATGAACGGCGTCAGCGCTTTTTCCGCTTCTTTCGCGCTCTCGTCCACTTCATCCGCCAGCTTGTCGATAGACTCGTCGGCTTTGGCAACGGACTGAATGGCTTACCGTCGAACTCGGTCAGGTAGTTCATCATCCACTCATCGATGCGATCGGAAAGCAGCAGCACTTCGATGCCTTTCTTACGCAGCAGCTCGAGGTGCGGGCTGCTCTTCGCCGCGGCATAGCTGTCGGCGGTGATGTAGTAGATCTTCTCCTGCCCTTCCTTCATGCGGGACACGTAGTCGGCCAGCGACACGGTCTGCTCAGAAGAGTCGGTATGAGTCGAAGCAAGCGCAGCAGCTTGGCAATCGCTTCCTGGTTGCCGTTGTCTTCTGCCGGCCTTCTTTCAGCACCAGACCGAACTGCTTCCAGAAGGTCTGATATTTCTCAGCATCGTCTTTCGCCAGCTTATCCAGCATCTGCAGCACGCGCTTGGTCAGGCGTTACGCAGGTTACGGGTGACGGTGCTGTCCTGCAGAATTTCACGGGAGACGTTCAGCGGCAGATCGTTGGAATCTATCAGGCCGCGCACAAAGCGCAGATAGTTCGGCATGAACTGCTCGGCATCGTCCATGATGAAGACGCGCTGCACGTACAGCTTCAGGCCGTGCTTATGATCACGGTTCCACATATCCCACGGCGCCTGCGACGGGATGTACAGCAGGCTGGTGTACTCCTGCTTACCTTCCACACGGTTGTGCTCCAGGTCAGCGGTCGGTAAAGTCGTGGGCGATATGTTTGTAGAACTCTTTGTATTCGTCGTCGTTCAGCTCGGCTTTGTTACGCGTCCACAGCGCCTGCGCTTGTTGATCTTCTCCCAGGAAACCACGGTCTCGCCGTCTTTCTCTTCTGTTTTTCGATCTCTACCGGCAGCGCGATATGGTCGGAATATTTGCTGATAACGGAACGCACGCGCCAGTCGTCGAGGAACTCGCTTTCGTCTTCACGCAGGTGCAGGGTAATTTCGGTACCGCGGTCTTCTTTGGTGATGTCCGCTACGGTGTATTCACCTTCACCGGCAGACTCCAGAACACGCCGTTTTCCGGCTTGTCACCCGCCGCACGGGTACGCACGGTGACTTTATCCGCGACGATAAACGCCGAGTAGAAACCGACGCCGAACTG